>CAJRSG010014838.1:0-11671 GCA_907169655.1 Acomys percivali
ATTTTAAAGGTTTCTGTCTTAAAAACTACTTACTCATTTTATTCTCTCGATATATTAAGAGCATAAAAATAAGTAAGTTACGTACTTATGAATGCGTGTAACATATAAACGAAGATATTTATGGAAGGAACTAAATTTTCTTATCTATATAGTATAATTATTTTTTATTTTGTATATTTATTTTTAATTAATCACCTTACAGCCTGATCTCAGGCCCCTCCTTCCTTCCCTCCCAGTCCTACCCTGATGTCCTCTTCCCCCATTCCTCTTCCTTTTCCTAAGAGAAGAGGGACTGGTGCTAACCTACTGTGGTACCTTAGGTCACAGCAGGACTAAGTGCATCCTCTCCCACTGAGATCTGGAAGCTCCCTCCTCTAGCTAAGGAAAAGATATCCAGTGGCAGGGCAACGGAGTCTGAGACAACCCCACTTCCATTGTTAGGGGACCAACAAACTCATTGGCAATGCTGCATATCGGCTACACATATGTAGATGGTCTATGCCTACTTCTTTGGTGGTTCAGTCTCTGTAAAACACCTTGGGCCCAGGTTACTTGACTCTGTAGGTCTTCCTGTGTTTTTCTAACCCTTCTGGCTCCCTATACTCTTCCTCCCACTTTTCCATAGAACCCTCTGAGCTCTGCCTATTGTTTGGCTGAGAGTATTTGCACTGGCTTCCAGCAGCATCTGGATGAAGTCTCTCATAAGACAGATATGTTAGGCTCCTCTCTGCTAGCATAGAAGAGTATCATTAATACTGCCAAATCACTCCTCATTGTGGGCCAGTCATTGGTTTGAATTTCCTCAATCTCTGCTCCATCTTTATCTCTATACATCTTGTAGAAAAGACAATTATTAGATAGAAGTTTTTATGGGTGGGTTGGTGTCCCAATCGCTCTGCTGGAAATCCCAACTGGCTAGAGGAGGTGGCTACTTCAGGCTCCTTAAACCCTGCAGTTAGAAGTGTCAGCTAGGGTCACCCCATAGACTCCCAGGACTCTCCCATTTTCCTTATCTCTCCAAGTGCTTCCCCTTCCCCAACCCCACCTCTTCTAATAGCCAGTTCCCTCCTTCCATCTACCTCAAATGTCTATTTTATTTCCTATTCTGAGTGAGATTCAGCATCTTCTCTTGGTCTCTTCTGGCTTCTTTGTGACTGTGGGTTGTAGCATGGTTATCCTGTACTTTATGGTTAATATTCAATGATAAGTGAGTACGGACCATGTGTGTCTTTCTGGGTCTGGGTTATTTAACTCAATATGATCTTTTCTAGTTCCATTCACTTAGCTTCAATTCGCATAATGTCTTTGTTTTTTATAGCGGAGTAGTATTGTGAAAAAGATCTACATTTCATACATCATATATTCAGTTGAGGGGCACCTAGGTTGTTTCCAGTTTCTACCTATTATGAATAAAGATGCAATAAACATACTAGATCATACTATAGCATCCTTGTGGGATGGTGGAACATCTTTTCAGAAATATTCCCAGTTTTCTGAGAAACCTCTAGCTTGATTTTCACAGTGGTTGTACAAGTTTGCACTCCCACCAGCAATGGAGGAGTGTTCACTTCTCCCCACATCCTCACCAGCATGTGCTGTAAATTGAGTTTTTTATCTGAGCCATTCTAATGGGTGTAAGATGTAATATCAGAGTTGTTTTGATTTGAATGTCCCTGATGAAAATTGCATCAGGATGTTGAACATTTTTTAAAATATATTTTATTAATTTATTCATATTACATCTCAATTGTTATCCCATCCCTTGTATCCTCCCATTCCTCCCTCCGTCCCATTCTCCCATTACTCCCCTCCCCTATGACTGTGACTGAGGGGGACCTCCTCCCCCTGTATATGCTCATAGGGTATCAAGTCTTTTGTTGGTAGCCTGCTATCCTTCCTCTGAGTGCCACCAGGTCTCCCCATCCAGAGGATGTAGTCAAATATGGGGAACCAGAGTCCATGTGAAAGTCAGACCCCACTCTCCACTCAACTGTGGAGAATGTCCTGTCCATTGGCTAGATGGGGTTCAAAGTTTACCACCTAGAGTATCAGGCTTGGGGAATGGGGCCAGAGTTGTGCACCAAAATTAGAAGTGCACTAAAGTTTCTTAATGGGATTTCATTCACATTAATGCAAATTAGAATTTCTTTCTAGAATATAGTCATCAGCATTCTTTTATTTAAACAATATTTTTGTTAATTTTTTGATAATTTCATGCATGTGTTCAATAAATATATCTTGACTATATTTAACCTGTATTCTCAATATTTTTCTTTATTCTGTATAAAAATATTAGCTAGTATAACTTATATGCAATATATTTTATCTTTTATGTTTATCATTATTTAAAGACCTGAAATTTTCTTAAAAGTTCCACTGCTCAAGAGTATGGGACAAGTGGAGGCTGCATAGAAAAATATCACATGAAAATATTTAATAATTTAATTAGACAACATAATACAAGAGTTGGTAATAGAAGCGTAAAGTATTACAATTTATTTGATTATTCAGAATTTTCAAAAAATATAGAGCTGTGATGCACACTGACTAACATAGATATTCCTTTTTTTTTTTTTTTTTTTTTTTTTTTTTTTTTTGCTATGTCACTATAGTACAGGAATCTGGAAAACAATTTTTTTTACAACCTATACATAGCTGGGAAGTTTGGAGGAGTCTAAGGGTTACTCCAGTGCTAAGCTTCTCTTTGTGTGATTCAGTGTTTTCTTTTATATTTATTTTTAACTTTTAGAGGGATCAAATTCTCAGTTTTTGTTGTTATTTCAGATTGGCCAGGCACTTATAGAGCAAACTTTCCATTATATCATTTGTAACAATCACAACACTGTCTGCACAGGCATCACAGTCATGTGCATAATCCTGTATGGTGAAGTCAAGGATGGTTTAATATTGCCAAACTCTGGGGGAAGAAAGATAGTTTAATTAAAACAGGTCAAAAGCATGATGACTTAAGGAAAGGTCAAGATCCATAGGCAAGGAAGTTCTACCAAGTTTATGAGGAGTAAGAGATACTGACTACATTCCAGTCTGTGTGTTATGATCCGGCTAGAGTAGCATGCTTACCCTTCCTAGTGATTCAGTGAGAAGACAATGTTGTTAAAAAGTGACTAATAAGCTATCTCATTTTTCACTTAGTTTGTGATTACTCTATGTTTAATATTTTTGTGTGACTTGAGACCCTACTGTTTTAGCTCAGTCCTTTTTTCAGCCGCTTAAATTTCTTGTTGACTGTCAAATCATGTTTATATACTTTATCATGCTCACAAATAAGAATCCAATTCATGCCAAGTTGGAAGTTTCCTGTGTTCATATAAAAATATCATTTAATATTTCCTACCTTTAAAATACTTACATCATATGGCTCATGAACTTGAAAGTAGAAATTAGTAAATAAGTTTTCTCAGAAGGAAATCTGTTAATGAGGTGGAATAAACTTCTGGTTTAAATCTAATTGTTTTATAATTTTTTTGTTTGCAACTGTGAACAATTTTACAATGGTACTAAATTTTTAAGAGGATAGGGTATCTGAATTACTAAGGAAAATAATGTTTTGAAGGGAGAGCTATAAAAAAGCATAGTGTTCAGGCCTGATTGCTTCACTTTTTCACAGGTCTGTGGGTCTCTGTGCTAACTACCATCAATTACAGGAAGCTTCTACTCCATTTCTTTCTTTCTTTCTTTCTTTCTTTCTTTCTTTTTCTCTCACACAATACACCCCCACCACCATCTTTCCCCTTCCCACTCCTTCCTCCTCCTAGTCCTTATACTTTCCCTCTCTCCCAGATTCACTTCTTCTCTTTTTCCCTTCAGAAAAAAACAAGCCTCCTATTGATATCAGCCGATGACAGCATAAAAGAAGCAATAAGACGAGGCACAAGCCTTCCTATCAGTGCTGGATAGAGCAACCTAGTATGAGGAAAACAGTTCCTAGAGCAAACAGAATAGTCAGAGTCACCCCTCCCACTATTAGAATTATAGAAAAACCCCAAGTATAACAACCATAGCATGTACACGAAGGGCTTAGTGCCGACCATTGCATGTTCTTTGGTTGCTGCTTGTTTCATTAAAAATAAAAGCATAAAAATAAAAGCCACTAAAAACATAGAGTCTGATTTGTTTGGTCATGTACTCCTGAGAATGAGCCCTACTCTGGAGAATGGTTGACATACCTATCGTCACTCTGTTGAAGAAAACTTTATTTTCATGATTTGCAGATAGCTTCTATAGGTGGACAGTGTGCCCATTTTCCTTCCTTTGTTTTTAATTTTGTCTGGTTTGAACCTGTGCAGGACCTGTCTGTGCTGTCACAATCATTGAAAGTTCATATGTGTGTCTACTGTGTTGTGGCTTAAAACATCCACCATCACTGTTTCTTTTAACCTTTAAGTGGAGGAGAATCTGGGAGTAATCTGGAAAGGATGAGAAGGAATATGATAAGCATACAATGTATTAAAGTCTCAAATATTAATTTTAGAAGCAAACCAAGGAAAGAATTAGGCTTATCTATCCAAAAGCTTTCCACTATGTATTCTTATACGTTACATACAGAAGCATTTAGGAATATTTCACCTAAGCAGTAGTCACACTAGAGATGGATTCACAAGGTTAATGTTTCTAAATGCTATACTAATCTGTTAGATAAATTACTTCCTTGGGAAAAAAATTGAAGGTGAATCCATCACAGTTCTATTTATATTACTACATATAAATAAATTAAACTACATATAGCAAGAAGAACCACAAAGCAATCAGGAATTATATAAATGTTATATTCATGGTGTTTTGGCTAATTGTGTTTCACAATCTTTTTTTTTTTTATTAATTTATTCTTGTTACATCTCAATGTTTATCCCATTCCTTGTATCTTCCCATTCTTCCCTCCCTCCCATTTTCCCCTTATTTCCCTCCCCTATGACTGTTCCTGAGGGGGATTACCTCCCCCTGTATATGCTCATAGGGTATCAAGTCTCTTCTCGGTAACCTGCTGTCCTTCCTCTGAGTGCCACCAGGTCTCACCTTCCAGGAGACATGGTCAAATGTGAGGCACCAGAGTACGTGAGAAAGTCATATCCCACTCTCCACTCAAGTGTGGAGACTGTTCTGACCATTGGCTAGATCTGTGCCTGTGTTGTCCTTGGCTGGTGCTTTAGTTTGAGCGAGACCCCTTGGCACAAATCTGCCTATCATAATGTTCTACTTGTAGGTTTCAAGGACCCACTGGATCCTTCTACTTTGCTATTCTCCCATGCTTCTCTCATCTAGAGTCCCAATAGGATGTCCTCCCCTCTGTCCCAGTTTCCTGGTAAGTGAAGGCTTTCGTAGGACATGCTCCTTGGGCTAGTATGCAGATATAAGTGAGTATATACCATTTGACTCTTTCTGCTTCTGGGTTAACTCACTCATTATGATCATTTCTATCTCAATCCATTTGTCTACAAATTTTGGGAATTCCTTGTTTTTAATAGCTGAGTAGTATTCCATAGTGTATATGTACCCATTTGTCTACAAATTTCGGGAATTCCTTGTTTTTAATAGCTGAGTAGTATTCCATAGTGTATATGTACCACAGTTTCTTTATCCATTCTTCTACTGAGGGACATTTAGGCTGATTCTATGATCTGGCTATTATGAATAAGGCTGCTATGAACATGGTTGAGCAAATTTTCTTGTTGTGTGCTGGTGCATCTTCTGGGTATATTCCAAGGAGTGGAATAGCTGGGTCTTGAGGAAGCCCTGTTCCCAGTTTTCTGAGATAGCACCAGATAGATTTCCAAAGTGGTTGTACTAGTTTGCATTCCCACCAGCAATGAAGGAGTGTTCCTCTCTCCCCACATCCTCTCCAGCATGTGGTGTCGCTTGAGTTTTTGATCTTAGCCATTCTGATGGGTGTAAGATGGAATCTCAGAGTTGTTTTGATTTGCATTTCCCTGATGACTAAGGAGGTTGAGCATTTCTTTAAGTGTTTCTCAGCCATTTGATATTCCTCTGTTGAGAATTCTCTGTTTAGTTCCAAGCCCATTTCTCAATTGGGTTATTTGCTTTGGTGGTGTTTAATTTCTTGAGTTCTTTGTATATTTTGGATATTAGACCTTTGTCAGATGTAAGGTTGGTGAAGATCTTTTCCTAGTCTGTAGGCTGTCGCTTTGTTCTCTTGACAGTGTCTCCAGCCTTACAGAAGCTTCTCAGTTTCATGAGGTCCCATTTATTAATTTTTGACATTAAGTGTTTCACAGTCTTGCAGAAAACACCTTTCCTATCTTGGTGAATCTAAACTTCTGCATATAAGTCAATATCTATCATATCTCATGTATATCAACTTAAAACATCTATCTAGACCTAAAAAACTTCTTATCCCCTAAACAACTAAGCTTAATTAAAAAGACTAAACTGTCTTATCTTCAGCCTGAACAGAGACTTGAGGAGGCATAAATCTTAATTACCTGAGTAAACTGGAAGTGCAGGCCGGCAGCATCCAAAGTGAAAAAATGACAAAGATAGCGTGCTGCCTGAACAGTCACCTGAAACTCTCTATAGCATTGGAGCATCATCTTTAAACTTCTCGCCCATTATAACTGACAGACATAATTGTGAGGCAGGAACTATTGAGGGCTAGCTTATCTTGTCTTGCCAGAGTCTGGCCATCGACACTGTATGCACCCAAGCTTGTTCATTTTAGGCAGAATTATTTCTGTGGCAGAAAAGTGGAAATTTTGCTGAGTGGCTGGTTTGCCAAAATTGAAGCCATCTCCATAAGAGGTTCTTTGATCTTCATCATCGTCTTTGAAGTAGGCTGGGTATTGCCAGGAGTTAATCTGTCTTGTCAATGAATCTTTAAAATATTAAAATCATCTTTAAATGCCATATTCTGTAAATCTCTGAGGCTATTGAAGACCTTATCTAACCATTTTACCTTATATATCTATAGCATCATATCCTCCTGTTAAACCTAGGCTATATATTCTTGTGATAAAAATAGACTAGTAATTGACATGACTATGATTTGATCAACTAGCAATTAGCTTATGTTACATAATTATCTTAACATGCAACAGCACTTTCAAGGTATTAGAAGTAAACTTTACATTATAATTGAATTATAGGGGTTCAATACCTCATATTATAGTAGAAATATATATATATATATATAATGTGAGTGGAGAAAAATCTTAAATCTGAATTCTGTATGTTCTATGTATCACACACACACCTCATTTATTTACAATTTTAGGACTATATAATGCTCATGAGAATTTTTATGTTTTCAGAAAAAAAAGAACCAGACACTGAAGCTGTATCAGACCTGAGAGGATTCATTCCTCTCAGCATGATGGGTGCTGACATCCTGCATCCTTCATGTTCCAACCCCAAGTGCTTCAGTTGCTGTTAGTCATCAGAACAGGACAGCTCCCAGGACAGCTTCAAAGAAAGCTTATGATATAAATTGGTCCAACATTTCAGACTGTCCCACACAGGAATCCTATTAAGCCTGGAATTCTTCAACATTTAGAAACTGGACCAAAATTGCTATTCCTGGCTTGCTTAATCATTTTCCTCAATTTCATGTGAGCCCCTGCAAAGGTACTATTCAAATCAGCTGGAAGAGACCTTAATAGATCAATGTCCCATTTCCTTTAAGGGGGTGTCATGGTAGGTTTTTGTTTGCTCTCTTGGCTACAGATGATAATTTTCATTGGGAGTTGGTTAGTGTTATTAGTCTTATTCAGAGAGAAAACAAGGCTGGACTCAGGCATGTCTCTCTTTTCCTTTTCCTTTCATAGGTATGGAGTTTGGGTTTGGAAAGAAAGAAGGAGGGATGTAGAAATATATAGAGATGATAGGATAAAAAGTAGATTATTGAATCTACTCCTTAATAGTTATTCACAAATAAGGTTATTTTTCATTCATTGATATAGAATTTTTTATACTGATACAAATATGTTTAATTTTGATACATTCATTTAAAATTCAAATTTAAGCTTATTTTCCATGGAAAATTTTAAGAGCTGGAATTTCTTTTTCTACATCATAAAACTAAGCCTTAAAATGTAACTGGTTCCAGTGAGCTATCTCAACATGGAAATAATTTGCTGCGAAGCCTGATGTCCAGAGTGCAGATTCATGCTGACCGAGTGAAATCCTATGTACTTAGATTCCACTATACATTACATAGCCAGTAATACCAGTCTCCAGGAACTTCTCTTTTTATTTTAGCACATGTTTACATTTGGAGGATCCTGTCTTTGAACTCTGATTTTGAATTGAAGCAGCAATAATATGGGAGTAATTTTTCCCATTATTTCCAGTTGAACTTTGCACATACAGACTGATGGAAGGAAGCCATTTTATTTTCTTAGGACTAGTCACACTTTTGAATGTCACAAGACTGTTGAGAGTGGGAAGGATATCTTCTCTTTCTGTTTTTTGTATGGATGAACTATCTCTATCATTTAGTTTTTAAAAGAATATATATCTGCTTGCAATGACATCCCATTTATGTATAAAATCAGAAAATGGCTCAGGTGGACACTCTGTTTTCACAAATCATATTATTTTAGTCACAATTAAAATTTTATAAGCTGTCATACAATAATGCACAAAATAATTTAAATCATTTATGAACTTTAAATACAATTTCTTCCTTTCTCTATATGAAAAAAGGAATGTCCAGATTTTGAGAAATAGGAAACAGATAAAAAAGGCAAATGTTTACCTTCATTTATTTTTCTGAAGATATTGTATAATTTTCCATAGAAGAGAAATTTAAAATGTAAATATAAAATTTTAAATTCAAACTTTGTAGTTCAATAGCAAAGTTTTTGACAGAAAAGATATATTTCAAGTTTGACCGAGTTTTGTATTCCCAACAGCAACATCTCAAACTCTGAGTATCTTCAGAAGCAAAGATTCCATAACTGGGAAATCCAATGGTTTACCAATTACATTTGACCTGTGTGTGTGCTTTCTCACTGACAATATGGCATCTTTACTGAACTTACATTCTTCAGTTTCATTTGGAGAATGGAATAAACTCATTTGTACTCTTGAAGAATTTCAAAGAGGTTATGATAGTGCTTAGAAGTTTACATGTACAGAGTTAGTTGTCTTAATATTCTTTTAAGCTGAGGGAGAAAAAAAATGATTAACAATAAATTTAATATTACTGCATATAGAAAACTAGATTACTGATTTGCTAAATAAAACCATAGTCTGTGCAACAATGTTTATCAGCATGATGCTAACTTCGTTTCTTTTAACAGAATTCACTGGCTTTCTGTAATTCAGATGACGATATCTATAAATTTTCGCATGTACAGTGAGAGGTTTGGATTAGTTGTCTCTTCTGTTCAAATCATGGACTCTAAGAAATATGTATGTTGTTATTTTTGTTTCCCTGAAATGATTATTTATATGTAATATATAGAATTGGGGAAAAGTTAGAATAAAGAGCATGCCCATGGGAAATTAGAATTGTTTGTGCTTGTAAGAACTAATGGTCACTTTTTGCAAATTCTCTACTCTATCTAATAAACTCACTCTCTTAAAACATTTTATTGATGACTATCAAGAGAGAAAACAGACTGTTTATTAAACTGCTTTCCCAAACTGCTCCCTAACATATTTAGAATAATTTACATGCTAATCATAGATGTCATTGGATTTGGGTTAAATAGAAGCAACGGATGTTGCATGACTGAAACATTATCTTGGTAAAGTTTTACTATTTACTCCTCTCATGCCCATATATGCATACATTGACTGTTCATTACATGTTAATAATTAATCACATTGCCCTATTTTCTTCTTTTTCTATTCAACTTTAAGAAATAAAAAAAAGGTGAGAAAAGGAAAATAGGTAGATAATTGAACCTAATTATGCTGTCACGGTCAGCATTGAATTTTAATCATGTGTAGAAAAGAGATCATGGTATATTCTGTGGCAGAAATGAAAAAAAGAATTTAGAAAAATTTTACTAACAATCAATAATAAACATACTGCTTTATATGAAGGCACACCTATAGCGTCTTCCTTTTAAATGTCATCATGGGGTGGCTGTCATAGGTTTCTACTTTTCTTCACAGCTGGGGATTGTAGAGAAAAGATTTATTTGGACAAAGTTAATTTAACACATGTGATACCACCTGCTGTTTGCACTATAAGTCTGCTTCTTCTGAAATGGCTCTGATGTTATACTCTCTTCAGATACAGGAGAGAATAAAGCACCCTCACCACTGCTCTCCTGAATTTGCCCTCTTCTTTGAAAACCACAGGGCCATGAGAAGATGATTTGCAAATTATGATTCTAACAACATGCCTGTAAAGTTCATACTGCCCGATGTTACTTTGCTTTGTAGCATAAAGCCCAGTGGTACACTGAGGATATTAAATTCTTCTTACTTCACTAATTGTCAGTGCTTTTGTATCTCTCAAACCTATGGACATACCATAGTACAATTGTTAAGAAACTCCATCAGTAGAAGAATGGATAAAGAAACTGTGGTACATATACACTATGGAATACTACTCAGCTATTAAAAACAAGGAATTCCCGAAATTTGTGGATAAATGGATTGAGATAGAAATGATCATAATGAGTGAGTTAACCCAGAAGCAGAAAGACTCAAATGGTATATACTCACTTATATCTGCATACTAGCCCAAGGGGCATGTCCCATGAAAGCCTTCACTTACCAGGAAGCTGGGACAGAGGAGAGGACATCCTACTGGGACTCTAGATGAGAGAATCATGTGAGAAAAGCAATGTAGAAGGATCCAGTGGGTCCTAGAAACCTACAAGTAGAACATTATGATAGGCAGATTTGGGCCCAGGGGTCCCACTCAAACTAAGGCACTAGCCAAGGAAAATACAGGCGGTAAAATTTAAACCCCTACCCAGATCTAACCAATGTATAGGACAATCTCCACACTTGAGTGAAGAGTGGGATATGACTTTCTCATGCACTCTGGTACCTCACATTTGACTATGTCCCCTGGAGGGGGAGACCTAGTGGCACTCAGAGGAAGGACAGCAGGTAACTGAGAAGAGACTTGATACCCTATGAGCATATACAGGGGGAGGTAATCCCTCTCAGGAACAGTCATAGGGGAGGGGAATAAGGGGAAAATGGGAGGGAGGGAAGAATGGGAGGATACAAGGGATGGGAGAACCATTGAGATGTAACAAGAATAAATTAATTAAAAAAATCTATTTTTTTAAAAAAAGAAACTCCTGACCATAGAGATGTAACAAGAATAAATTAATAATAATAATTAAAAAAAGAAACTCACATATAAAAATAATTCAAACATACTGCTTTGGTGTAGTGCATCAAAAATGAACTGTCCCTTTCTAGGAGGATATGGGCTCTCACTCCAACTACATGCTGTATTATTTTAACATCTGTGATGCATACTCAGGTAATTCGGGAGTTTGCTTTTCATTGATCTCTATATTAATGTTTTTTCAGATGTAATATTTTCTTTTTATATGCATTCATGTGGTTATAAATTTGTGTAAGCAGCTCCTCAGAAGTTGGCATTTTCCTAACCAGGATCATCTGGGAATGATGTGCTTTGTTACTCTAGGTGACAATCTTAATTACTTCATAGTGTTGGTATTTGTTAGGTAAGTTCCTCCTTTTTAGAGTTGCTCAT
>CAJRSG010014839.1:3944-18773 GCA_907169655.1 Acomys percivali
TCTCTCTCTCTCTCTCTCTCTCTCTCTCTCTCTCTCTCTCTCTCTCTGTCTCTCTCAGCTGTGCTCAAGGTGGATCTCAGGAACCTGAACTGTCAGGAAAAGTGTGATCTCCCAGAACCCTTCAAGAGGTCTGTAAGGCACAGTCATGGTCATATGCAACCTTGCTGTGTGCACCTAGTGGGTAGAAGCCCAAGGCAGTGTTGTATTCTGGGGTGAATCTCAAGAGAAGCAGCCAGAGCAGGGTGTGTTCTGAAGGATTCCCCAAGGAGACCAGGCAGTCAGCTTACCATCCAGGCCAGCTACACTTTGAAGCCTCTTCACTGTGATGCTCAGCATCCCTGTGGGCAACAAACTTCTGGATTCTCCTGACTGACTAGCTCACCTGGGCTAACAGGGAGAATAAGTTCACTGGTCGACAAGGCCTCCTATCCTGTGCTGCCCTGCCCTGTCCAGGGATTACATTTGGAAAAATATAGAAGTCACGGGTGCCACAATGTGTGCCCTAGAAGATTGTAGGATGTGTGTTTGTGATTGTGTGTGTGTGTGTGTGTGTGTGTGTGTGTGTGTGTGTCCTGAATGGGAAGCTAGGATGTGAGAGTCCAGAGGCAAGTCCATAGAGGACCCAGTGTGTAGCAATTATTATGGTGTTTAGGTCAGAGGTGATCATCAGAAGGACAGGATTGCATGTAGAGAAGCACTTTCGGGCTTCCTAAACCTTTGGCCCAAGTGCAAGGTCTGCAGTTTTCCAGGGTGACTGGGTTGAGCTTGTGAAGTTCCATGAGACCAGCTGAGTGACATGAGACCAGATGAGTGACAATCATGTGGAAGTTGTCAGGACCCTTCCTTGGGGGTCACCTGCCAGCCTGGCACCTCTGAGAACTCAGAGCAGGCTCAATCCTGTTGGAACTCCCTTTGAAGCATCAGAGTGGATGCTTGCAGAAGGCGTCCAAGAGTGAGATAGTTGGGAATCGTGGCAATGGCAGGGCCGTCTTGAGGATGCTGAGAGAGTGGTCTTCTTCTAGGGGCCATCCAGGAATATCTTGGCTGTGGGCAGCTGAGCCCTTGGAGACTCTCAGTGCTACTGGAAGGAAGGCTTAATGCTGGAGAGTGACAAGTATTTGCCCAGTGATCACATTCTATATTTTACGTGGTCCCACACAGACCTATATACCCCGGATACTGTGGCTGAAACCGTGTAGATCACAGATGGAAAGGGAGAACTCAAGTGAAAAGGAGCTACTAAGAGAGAGCGGGACGAGGATCTGTAGATGATGTGTGTATGTGTTTTTGAAAGTTTTTGTGTGTAGCCTATTGACTGGACCAATTTTCTCTAGGGAGAAATAGTTGTCTGTGCCCTAAAGAGAAAGGATAATAGTTCCTGATGCAGTTATTTGGAGCCTGAGACTTTTGTTAGTGGATTGGAGAGATGACCCAGTGGCTAAGAAACTCTGCTCTTCCAGATGTCCTGAGTTTAATACCACAGCAAACACTCATTGGCTCAGAGTCATATATAATGGAATATAGGCAGGTGCACATGGAAATTGGGGTTTCACACATAAAATAAGTAAAACCTCTAGGAAAAAAATGGAGAAGTGACAGAAGAACTCAGGAGTCGTAATATGCTGGGGGCCTCCTGGTGGGACAAGTGAAAATTGCTCCTCCTGCCTCCTTTCTAGGTGCCCTTTGGTTCACTTGAATCTCCTGAGAGCTGCAAGCTGCATCTGTGCTGAGCACTGGACACAGGGAGGTAGGTGGGTGTCTTGGGAGGACATAGAAAGAAAGATCCATGTCTGAGAACAACCTGGGGACTCTGGAGAAAGGAATGGAAGAGTGTGACATGTCCTGAGCCGTGCAGAGTGGGTAGGGTGGTCTGGGGCAGTGGGAGGGGTGGAGGCCTGAGCAGAAGAGAGAGATTGTGACAGACTTCCTGACAGCTCAGAATGGTTGCCTGGTTACCTTGTTGCCTTGCGCTGCCTAGTAGGTGGTTGGGTTGGGGGCTCAAGCCAGGGCCTGTTAGGCAAGTGAGCAGATTGGGATGGAACACTTCTTCTTTTGACATGTCCTTGTCCTCACATCAGTAGCATGGTTGATCTGGCTCTGCATCAGGATGGGTGATGTCTGCGGCCTTCACGGGGCACCTGCTGATGTTGATCCTCTTCCCAGAGTCCAGGTGGCAGTGTACAGGAAGGAACACACCTGGGTCCACAGGCATGAACACCTGGGAAACGGGAGCCCTCACCAGTGCGCACAAGGCAGCCTGCTCTTTGCCTAGTATCCACTCGGGAGCCTCCTACTGCCAGGTGAGAAGCCAGTGCTGGGCTCAGTGGCCCCTGAGTCAGGTGGTCCTCTGCTTCATGGCATATGTAAAAGTTCCCCTGTACCCTTAACCGGGAATCTTTGTCGTGCCCATGGTCACAGGTGTCAGCACACCTATACTCTTGGTGTGTTTCTAAGGCTCCTCCCCTACGGTCTAGATTGGACTGAGTCCAGGCAGGGCCTGCTAGGCAAGTGGGCAGTTTGGGACAGACCATTTTTTCTTTTGACAAGTCCATGTTCTTACATCAGGGTTGTTGTTGGCCTGGGTATGCGGCAAGATTGTAGACGTTTGCTGCCCCTGGGAGGCAGCAGAGTCTCTGCTGTCATTGATCCTCCCTCCAGAATCCAGATGTTGGGGCACTTGAAGGCTCAGGTCTGGGTCCACAGGCATGAAGGCCTAGGAAACTGCTACCCTCAGCAGCAGGCACACAGCTGCTGCCCCTTACCCAGCATCCTCTCTTGAGCCTCCTTTTTCTTACTTCCTTCCTTTCACTCATTTAAAAAAAAGATGAATTCACATGTATTTTACATGTATAGGTGCTTTACCCATATACTTATCTATGCATAATGTGTGTAAAGTCTGAAGAGGCCAGAAATGAGCATCTGATCTTGTGGCACTAGGGTTATAAATGGCTGTGAGCTACCTTATGGGTAATGATACTCAAACCAGGGACTTCTGGGAGAGTAGTCAGTACTGCACATCTGTGTACACCTGTTCTCCAGAGGATACTACAGCGCATTCCCAGTTCTGCTGAACACTTCCTATAATCTTATCCCTTGCTGATCTTTTCCCTTGGGAAAATTGAAGGTCTTTGCAAATCTGTACAGTAGTCTCCTATTGTTGACTGGGTAAGTATTTTTTTCACAAAGACTGAATGAATATACTATTCATTATTATACTATTCGCTGAATCATTAACAGTAGAAAAGTTAAGAGATTCTGAATTCATTAATAATATTAATTTTATTATATTTAAAATGACTTATCATTAGTAGATATTTGATACTTTTTCTAGCTCAGTGTATAGCACCTAGGAGACCTAAACTGTTTTTTAGGGATTAGGTAGGTTTGTTAGTCATTGTATTTAGAGAGGGCTGAGGTGCTTTTGTAAATACAGCAGAAATAGTAAGGTATGCTATGTTTTCTATTACCTTTTTTTCCCCCTCTTTTTTTTTTTACAGGGTTTCTCTGTAGCTTTGGCTGTCAAGATCTTGGTGTGTAGATAAAGCTGTCCTTTAACTGACAGAAATCCATTAGCCACCGCCTTCCAGCGGGATGGAATTATAGGCTGTACCACCACGCCCAGCTCTATTAGCTTTTGAAATAGGCCTGCTCTTACAATATAAAAGCTCAATTTGCTTTTTGTTTGTTTTGTTTGTTAGTTTTTTTGTGAAGGGGGAGGTATAGACATTTACTTAAGACAAAAAGTTTGCAGTTCCTCAGGGAATTGTGTTAATGTCTTAATTTGTGGAATTGTGGCACTTGTCTCACAATTTTATGTCATGAAAATTAAATTTTTTTTACATTTAAAAACAAGCTTCTTAAAAGAACACATTCCTTTTTAGCTATTAGCAGTTGAATTTTTAGTTTTTTTAAAGCATGCTAAGTAATTTCTTACTACCATATCACACTTATTAATATTTATTATTATTATTATTATTATTATTATTGTTGTTGTTGTTGTTGTTGTTGTTGTTGTTGTTGTTGTTGTAAATTTGGGTTTTTCAGGACAGGGTTTCTCTGTGTAGCCTTGGCTATCCAAGACTTGTTTTGTAGACCTGGCTGACCTCAAACTCGCAGGCCTCTGCCTCCCACATGCTGGGATTAAAGGCTTGTGCTACCGCACCTGGCACTTGATGTTATTTTTAAAACATTCATATAAGTGTGTGCATATATATATATATGTATATATATATATATATATATATAATTTATTTATTATGTAGACTATATTCTGTCTGCATGTATACCTATATTCCAGAAGAGGGCACCAGGTTTCATTATAGTTGGTTGTGAGCCAAAATGTGGTTGCTTGGAATTGAATTCTGGGATTTTTCTGGGCAGAAGTCTTTATTTTTTCTTTCCAGAAAAGTCAGTTTCATCTGCATTGGGATAAAAGGAAACAACTGCCCCTAGAATCTTGGGGGGGAAACCCCATAAAGTCAAATTTGGCAGAAAAGGTGTAGTTACTCTGGCTCCATAGGGTCACTTCAAAATACCCAGAGACAAGCATCCCAGAGAGCTCCTGGGGCTGTCCCTTTTACAACCCAGGGTCCTGAATGAGAATGAGAGGGGGCTCCTTATCTCTTCCTCCTCTACATCCCTCAGCACCCCAAGGCTTTTCCTCTTTCTCACAAGCTTTTCTTTGGTCATCTTAGCTCTGGTGCTCGTTGTTAGACTAGATATATAGGACTCTGTGTGTGAATTAGTGCCTAGCGCTTGGTCTCCTGGCTGTTTTTTCTTTGACTGAGCACACTCAGCTCTCTGGTCCTCTTCAAAATCTGGGGCTGCATTCTTCCTGCTGGAGGAGGCATAGGGGCACCACTGCAAGGAGAGATGCAGACTCCTGGGCCTTATTTCGTCTGAAGGCTGCGTGCCTGCCTCCCTGCACTTCCTCAAGCCAGGGGATTGGACCTAGCTCGGGAGGGTGTGTGAGGACACAGACATGAACAGTTCCCTTCCTGAAGAGGAGGGTGGGGACCTCAGTTCAAATCTCAGCCCCCTGAGTGGCAAACCAGTTCATGGAACAAAAATCGGCTTCCCCAGGATCTGAACCCAGGGAACATTGGAAGAGAAGCCAGTGCTCTTAACTTCTGAGCCATCTCTCCAGGTCCCCTAGTGTGTACTCCTAGTGCCACAAAAAGAGATCACTTGGTTACATTTTCCCTTAAAACTATTGAAATAATATAGGGAATTTGTCTGTTTTACTTTTTCCTAGAAAAGTAATATTTTACACTTTGAATAGTGTTCTAAGCAATAATTTTAATTTATAATAATTATTAGGTTCCAAAGGGTGGTCCCTGTTTTGCCAAAGGGGGAATCAGAAGTGTTTTGCACTCTTCTGTTGAACTTAGTAAAAAAGGTGAGTTTCATATTTGTTGAGCTTTTTTATAGTATATGTTCTTTTATATTTGTAAACATTGTTTTTGAATGCTTTGATTATTTTTTTATTACAAAGTTAAATTCATTCACTCTTTCTTTATTTTTTTGTTATTTGAAACATGGTTCCTCTGTGTAGCCTTGGGTGTCCTTGACACAACTTGTAGACCAGGCGGGCCTCAAACCTGCAGGCCTCTGCCTCTCCAGTGCTGGGCTTAAAGACGTGCATTAGCACACCCGGCCAATATTTGTAATTTAAGTTGCAATGAATATCAATAAACTTTCCAGTAAGGCAAAATCTATATACAGGGGCATTCACTTGCCAAAAGCAAGGATTCAGGAAAATTTTAGAGAATCCTTAAAAATATCTGAATCTTTAGAAGCCAGGTGTTTGATCACGTGACAGCAGTAGCATTTCTTAGTTCTCCATCCATTAGAATTGGTATTGATAAAATAGGCCCTTGGCATGTTGTCACACTGCACTTATTAGCAGAGGTTAGCTTTATTCATAGCATATATACTCAGAAATTGATGTCAACCTTAGCCACAGTTTGTCACCCAAGTATGTCTCATACCCTTTTTACAATTATAAATGCTGCAGGATGAAAGCTATTTGATTGAATCTAAATTTTTATGTTCTGTGTTAGTGACCACAGGGTGAAATCCAAGCTATTGTTCATAGTTGTTGGTGAACCTGAGACTATATAGCACACTCTGTAAAAGTAGTTCTCCACTTTCCTATTAAAGAGCTATAGCTCTTTAATAGATTTTCTTACTTTGTGGTGACTCCCCCAACCATAAACTTATTCTTGTTTCTACTTTATAATTGTAATTTTGATGTAAATTTGATGCTACGAATTGTCATGTAAATACTTTTGCTATATAGTGATTTGCACATTATCTTAGCTATCATGTTGAGCTAAGAAGGGCCATTTAAATATTGACCTATGGGCTTTCAAACTGCCAGTAGGAAATGGAGAGAGGGAAGGAATATAGAGTAGATTTAAAAAATGAATTTTAAGCTGAGTGGTGTATCACATACCACATGGTCCCAGCACTCAGGATGCAAAGGCTGAGAAGCCTTATCTACAAAGTGAGTCCAGGACATCTCAGGGTACACAGAGAATCCCTGTTGAAAAACATAATTGAGTAGGGTGCACACCTTTAATCCCAGCACTAGGGAGGCAGAGGAAGGCGGATCTTTGTGAGTTTGAGGCCAGGCTGGTCTACAAAGAGAGCCCAGGACAGCCAATGCTGTTCTAAAAAGAGAGAGAGAAAAAAAGAGAAACAAAAAACACGAAAATGTAAACATATGAAAAATTATTAACATGGCTTAAAAGAAAACTGAAAACAATATGAATGCTTTAAGTTTAGACTTATCTACATATGTCTAAGTAGGGGACTGTGTTAGAAAGCATTTTCTATAACATAAGATACTTTTAAGGTTTAATTCATATAAATGTTAAATTGTGATATATATATTAAATATTATATTAAAATTTAAAAGTGCTTCTTGGATAGGTATATAATTGTATATTTGCTTATGTTTAGGTTTAAAGCATGGAGAAATAGTTTGTTGTAAATTATTTTAGCAGAAATTACCAAACATACCTTTACATTAATTAGAAAGCCAGCAAATCAAGGATATGTGATGGTGGAAGCCGTCGAATTTCTTTGATGAATATACTACATGTGTGTTTTTAGTAAGTTAAGCTTTCATAGTTGCCTTTTTAATGCAGAAAAGGAGTTCTTTTTACTTTTTCAAAAGGAGCAGATATGTTTTGAAATATGGAGCCTTTTGTTTTGAGGCAACTACAGAAAAGAAATAAAAAAGTGTGGAGTTTACTTCTGTCCAGAAGTATAGCGTTAGTGCAGAATGAATTATTTTGGTGTGTGTGTCTTGTATATATGAGTGAACACCATGTGTGGTGTGTGTATAGGTGTAATCAATATTTTTCATTTTATTTTTACATATGAGGCTAGATATCTTGATAAGTAGTTTAAGTATGATATCAAGGAAGCTCCAGGGGTCTTACTATTTCCCCCAGCACGTGGTTTATATATTATTTTTATATGAATCAAGGAAAGAAACTCAGGTTGTAAGGCTTATAAACTATGCTTGTTACTACCCAAATTCTAGAATGGATAATTTTTAAAAAACACTTTGTCCAACATTATGTATAACAATTCTTTTTTCTTCTTCTTCTATGAGAAAAGATTTCTCTGTAGCCCTGGTTGTCCTAAAACATACCTGCTAGGCCAGGCTGGCCTCCAGCTCTGCTTCCCAAGTGCTGGCATTGAAGGCATGTGTCACCAGTGCTACATACAATTATCCTTTATCAAGACTTTCAAATGAGTATATTCTTGCTGTCTTTTAATGACTTTGTGTTAATCCATATGACATTTTAAAAAAATTATTTCATTTATCTATTTATTTTGGTTTTTAGAGACAGTCTTTTTCTTTGTAGCCTTGGCTGTCCTGGACCCACTTGTAGACCAGGATGGCCTTGAACTCACATAAATCTCCCTGTCTCTACCTCCCTTAGTGCTGAGATTAGAGGTGTGGCCCACCATGCCTGGCCTTATTTTTATTTAAATTACATGTATGCATGTATGTCTGTATAGGGGTCTATGCATGTTATGGCAGGTATCATGGAAGACAAAAGAGGGTATAGCTCTGGAGCTAGAGTTACAAGTGTTGGTGAATCACTGGGGTGATTGGGATTTGAACTTGTGCCTTTGCAAAAATAATACATTCATTTTCTAACTGATGAGCTATTTCTCCAGTCACTGTAGGCTGATCTTAATTCAGAAGATGTCACATACTTAGATACAGGGCATAATGTAGAATCTTGTAACATGAACAAAAACTAAATCATATTTAGTAATGATCACGTACAGTTGATAAGAGCTTTTCCTTATTTTGCGGTTCATGTGAAGTAGATACAATTTTTTGTTTTTTACAATTTATTTAATTTATGTATATGTGTGTTCTATCTGCCTGTACACCTGCAGTCCAGAAGAGGGCATCAGATCCCAATATAGATGATTGTGAGCCCCCAAATGGTTGCTGAGAATTGAACTCAGGACCTCTGGAATAGCAGCAGTCAGTGGTCTTAACCACTTAGCCATCTTTCCAGATCGAGATGGATTTTAAAGTGTAAACCTTTGGGTTTAAAGGACATCATATATGTTTGATATAGTATGTTTTTGAGACATTTTCCATTGTTCCAGATATTTGACTTGATATGTTTTAATGCAGTTTTTCCTTCTGAATTCTGTTCTTTTTAATTTTATGGTAATGATGTTTTCTTTCAAACAGCATGATATTCTTCATGGCTTAGAAACCATGCCATGTTGTAATCATGTGTATTATGTAGTCACTTATATAGCTATAGAAATGTTTTTATCTAGTTTATTCATTTGTTTATTTTACTTTTTCTTAGGCCTTGATGTTAAAAGTGAAGCATGCCAGCATTGTTTTTCAAGATGTTTTAGTTGTATCTTTTACCAGAATCCTTATGGATGATTTGATGAGTAGATGGAGGTTTGAAATTCATGTGAGTTTTATATATGAAGGGAACTCAAGTTTTATGTGGTGATTTCTGAGTCTACTGCTAATAATGTTTTGATTACTGATAGGCATAATTCAATTAGGAAGGACAAGATCCTTTTGGGGAGAGCTTGCTTGGGATTTTAAATATAGGACCTGGGTTTTTAAAACTTGCCCCCTGGAGTTCTAAGTGTCTTCTATTTACTCTATTGCTGATGGTATTGATTCTAAGAGTTATCCACTATTGGGTTTATCTTTAAAACATACATATGCAGAATAGGAAATGGTATCTTAGCATAACTGTAACACTAAATGATAAAATAGCATAACAATTTTAATATAGAAATAAACAAAGAATCTTAGGTTTTCCATGACCCTGGGAGATAAAAGGCTGACTTCCCCTAAGAAATGTAAATTACAGATCAGTCCTCACACATTTTGAAAATTCAAATTTTAGTTTAGACACTGATGGAGTCAAACAGGTTTTTTTTTGTTCTCAACTGGCAAAAGTAAATATAAAAACACTCATGGAATAAAATAATTTAGATTACTGTTGATCCATTCTAAGATTTAATTTTTCTTTGAATGACAATATAGATGTCTTTCTAATAAATTATTGAATGGCAAGACAGTTATTTATAAAATAATGTTAACCATAAGTTGAAAAATTTTATGGGTGGAATTTAACTTAAATATTTCCAAAAATAACCAGGATATGCATATGCACATTTACTTGTATATATATGTGTGTGTATACATATACATAATGTTAGTGTTACACACATATATGTATATGTGTGTGTACTGCACATGCAAGTGTATATATGTGCATGTTTATGTGTGTATATATGTATGTGCATGTATGCATATATATTTCTGCATTTTTGCCACTAGTTTACCAAAATATATGAATATGTTTTCAGTAGATTTTCAGTTAATACATTTGTTGATTCACTCACATTAAACTCATGGTAAACCATCCTGAAGAAAGTGTATAACATACTGATTGATTCATTCATTCATTTGTTCATTCATGGAGAGGTAGATACATGGAATTGACAACATTTTGTCTCAGACAACATGATACTTGGTATTTACTAACTCAGTGATTCCCTTGAAAACGGACAATATAAAATACTATAGAACAAATGTTGTGTTCATAGTGTTTTAAGTGTAAATGTATATTCTTAAAACAGCAGAAAATATTTATAGGAGCTGCAAATACACATTTAAAGTCCTTTTTTTTGATGGGAGGTGGTGGTCCATGCCATTACTTCCACCACTTAAGAAGCAGAAACAGGCAAATCTTTTGAGTTTGAAGCTAGCCTGGTCTAGAAAGCGAGTTCCAGGACAGTTAGGGCTATACAGAGAAAGCTTGTTTCCAAAAACCAAAGGAAAAGAGAAAAAAGAAAAAGAAACTACCTTTTTTCATTCCATGAAACACATACACTTAGGAAATTATTTTAATTTGATTCCCTAAGAGTAAATTTTCTAAAATTCCCTAAAAGTAAGTTGTCTTTAACATAAGCACTGATAGCCATAAACATCCAACCTTTAGAACTGTCTTTACTATTTGCCAAAGAGTCTGGTATATTATTTTTATTTTCATACCAGTCTAGTGCTTTTTTTAAAACTGATCCCTTGATCATTTAAGAATATATAGCTAATTGTATAACTATTTCTGCAGTTTCCCATCTTGATAGAGTTTATGATCTTCTTATAGGGAAGGAGATTGCTGATTCCTCTAATTTTGTTTGGAGTTTTCCTGGTTATTAAGAGTATTGCTTGTTTCTTTTTCCTCCTTTATTTTTATTTATAAATCCTTAGTTTTCTTTGGGATTGAGATTTTTTTCCCTCTTCTACTGTCTGTCTTCTTGATGGTGGTAAATTGTGTTATTTCATGATTTTCTCTAATATAGTAATTTCTACTGAGCTGCCTCCCATTAATATTCTCAAATACTTACCAGTGTTCTTCTTCCTGTCCAAGTCCTCCATACACACAAGCCATGTGCTTCCTCTCCACCTCACCTATGGCAGCAGCCTCCTACCTACCCTTGCTCCTCCCATTCCCAATGTTCTCTTCTGGTCTCTCACCTCTTCCCTTCCAAGATCCTCTCTGTCCCAAAAGCCTATGAACCTTAGGGAAGTCCATTCAATTTACCCTGCCTAGGAGATTTGCCCTTTTAACGTCAAACAGGAATAAGATTTAAGGCAAGATGACAAACATTTTGGGGATATGTGAGTCTTCTCATTTGAGCAGCAACCAGACTAACCCCCAAGAGAAGAATGGGTTGTGAATGTGGGAATGGGAAGGGAAAAGGAAGAGGTGTGTGATCCAGTTGTAAAGTGATTATATAAGTTGAATAATGAAAAAACCCTAAAACAGAAATAACAGTAGAGGTTGATTAAAAAAGTAGTAATATGTGTAAATGTGTGTGTAAGCAAATATAATTATACTATTCTATATACATTTTTGTAGTATAATATTCTAGAGTCAGTGTATCCTTTTGAACACAGTTTAAACAATGCACTAGCAAATGAATAAACACCAGAGGATATTAGTGTACTAGTACATTCCTGTAAAAGCCAGAGAAAATCAATGTACAATAAAAATATGAGTTATGTTTTGCTTACCCTTTTAGAGAATTAAGGTATTGCTACAAAAAATGTTGGTTCCAATACATTGCACTACTGACACAGGTACTGCTAAATGAGGAATCCTGCCCATTTTATAGTGATTGAAGAACAATAAGAAAACAAAGTACAAGTCATTATAAAATGCATATTTTAATACTCCAAACATCAAGTATGGTCTAAACCATTATATGTGACAACTTTGAAAGAGATTCTCACACTTAAAACCAACGTATGAGCATATAATTAATGGATCGCTACAATTTACAAACTATACTGAATTATTTAGGATGACCGTCTATAGTGATGATTTAAAATATCTCATGCAAATGTTTCAGAAATGCTAACATAAAAGAAGTATTGAATCTGAATTTTAGGCAATCCATTATCTTACATAATCGAAAAATGTTACATGATTTGGGCATGTAATATATTTACACATTTGGAGGATTCTTCATCATCTCCATTCTATTTTTGCGTTGCATCTTTGGTTAATTATTATTTGTTTACAAAACATCTGAATATCACGTGTCCCTCCTTTTTCATGTCCCTCACTCTCATCTCATCTACTGATGCTCATGTAGAAGACAGATATATGAAGTAGAACAGCTTCCAGAGTCCAATAAAACACCTGCTTTACCAACAAATGCCTACTCTAACCAAGGCTTAAAACTTTGTTGAAAATTGGTACCTAATGGAAAATCCATCCTGTTGAGAACTTGAGTTTTTCAAACTAATGTTAAAATTCTCAGGGGCAAAGAAATCCTCCATGAAACATTAAACAGTTTAACTATAGCCTCAGCTTGTTTCATCACCTCCATATCATGGGAGGTAGTCCCAGAGTCAGGCTACCTTCTGTTGCATTGATTATGGCTTACAAATCAACATTTCATCATCTATGACTATGTTTTAGGAGCAATTTTTATCTGTACTTGGGTTGAACAAATATCTCATATGAACTTAGGTCATTTGTTTTTGAATTATCTTACCGAATATGAACTATTTGTACACACATAGGAATATTAATTCATCTGTTTTAATCACATTTATACCTTGATATGTTTGAAGTTAAATATAAACCTTACAAAATTTAGTTAATTGGATCATTTAAAGTAAATACAGCTTGTTAATTTATAATATTGATGAATCACCCATTAATGAATCCATTCATAAAATACTGCACATATTTAAATGACCTATACCATAATATTTCAGTAGTTTTTTGTATTGCCATTAAGATAACGTTTTAGAGGGAATTTTTGGTTTAAATTTTATCAATAGAATCCCCAGAGTAAAGATCCATTTTGTCCCAATTACATAGAATCACACTTAGCATTGTAAAGAGGAAGGAACATTATGTATAACTATGGAGGAGGCATATTTGCCTCATCTTAGTAGCTACAGATTCTTTATGGGAGCAATATTTTAGACAAAACTCCTATCAAGGATAATGTGATGATGGAACATATTTCACATACTCTATTACCATAAACATTTTGACCAGAGAAAGATTTGTCCTCTTAAAGCCTTAATCCCATCTTCCCACAATGGATCCAAATGGCAATGCCTTTTCAAACAAAACACATACCCTCAGGTCTCACTATACTCCGTATTTCCTCTGCTCCTCAGATATTCTCTTCCTAATGATTGTCTTGTAATTTTTCGACATGGATCAAATTTGGGGTTTTTTTTGTAAGATATTTTTGTTGGCATTATGAACAGTATAATTAATGATATGAACAACAACATCACAGCATGTAGTGAATATTAATAACAGCAATGCAGAATTAATAGAACAGAGGTATAATATATTTATTAATAATCATGAAAAATAAGGGATTAGCTTCAGATTTAAAAGTATCTATAATATATAATCCATGAAAAGCAGAAAGACTACCAACAAAATAAACTTCATATAGAATATATCTTAAACTTTCCAGTATTCTACTATAATAAACTATATAGAACATTATGCAACAGGCTTGTCTTAGCATAGATATTAGTACTATTATCCTGGATTAAATCCGTACATTTTAAAACATTATTTCTTTATTTAGTTTTTACATGAATTCTTTAGCACAACTAATCAGTAGCATCAGATTAAAATAGCAAGAAGCAGTCTTTCCTTTTTTATTTTCCAAATAACTATGTAATAAAAATATAAGGAGTATGTTGTGGTAAAACTTTTCCAACTCCTACCAAGTATTAGGATTCCTGGTATGGGTTCTTTGAGAATAGCTATGATTTCAATGTTGTTTAAATACTTACAAGCATTTTTCTCGCTTAAAAACCATGTTTCTCAAATGATCTCTGGGATAGTAATTCCCTATCAAGTTAGACTCTTATAGGAAATCTCTATGACCTCTAATGTTTTAGCTTGTCCTAAAGTAGTGTGCCTCCAGTTTGCATGATCTGTTGTCTTTAAAGATATGATTTCTGGGTAGAGGACATTTCATTCTTTACATTAATAGGGTATGACTTGGGTATCTACTCTGCGGTGGGCTTGAAGAGTTTAGGATTCCCAAAAGTGTTTCCTATATTAAACTTATAAGATTGCTTTCTACTATGGATTCTTTGAAGAACTTGGAGAGTTGAAGTCAAGGTAAAACACTTGCCACAGTCTATACATTTGAATTTTTTATTTTCAGTGAGGTTTCTGTAGTGAATTTGATGACTCAAGGAGTTGGTAAAGGATTTCCCACACTCTTTATATCTGTAAAGTTTTTCTTAGGTATGGATACTTTGATGAACTTGGAAAGGTGAGGATGAAGTAAAGAATTTCCCAGATTCACTATATTTGTAAGGTTTGTCCCCAGTATGAATTCAGTGGTGAGCTTGAAATGATGAGTACTATGTAAATGATTTACAACGCTTATTATATTTATATGATTTGTCTCAGCTATGGGTTCTTTGATGACTTTGGAGAGATGAATATTGCATAAAGGATTTCCCACACTCATTACAGCCTTAAGGTTTTTCTCGAGTATGGATTCTTTGATGAACTTTAAGATTTGAGGATATTGTAAATTATTTCTCACAGTTATTACATTTATATGGTTTGTCTCACATATGAATTATTTCATGAATTTGGAGATTTGAGTACTGGGTAAATAATTTCCCACACACATTACATTCATAAGGTTTATGTCCAGTATGGATTCTTTGATGACGTTGGAAAGTTGAAGACTGAGTAAAGGATTTCCCACACTCATTACATTTGTAAGGTT
>CAJRSG010014864.1:9963-69291 GCA_907169655.1 Acomys percivali
TATTTATTTATTTATTTATTTATTTATTTATTTATTTATTTATTTATTGTTTTTTAGTCTTCACTAAAATCTCTTCATCCCTGTAGTGGTTTGACTAAAATGAAGTAGGGATAATTCTAAACAAATTCCAAAAGTTATTTTTGTTGTTATGTTTTTGAGACAGGATCTTGTTCTGCAGACCAGACACCTGGCTCTACAGCTCTGATATTGCTAATCTTAAGAGAGACTTTTTGCTGTTTGAGGACAGCTCATACAGCTAAATTCCTTCCATGACATACTGGCTTTTGGTCTTGAGCTGGCTTTCAGAAGTTCTCTGTTAGAGCTAAAATGCTTCATTAAAAGTGTCTTAGCCTGGGAGACAGGGTAGTAGACAAGGTTATTTTTCATGGCTCTTCCTTTGTGCTACTAGAATATTTTGATAATACAGGTATTCTCTAAAAACTGAATGAAGAAATTTCCAGCAGCAAGAACATGCATTCCTCTTTAGTTTCTTTAACTTGTTCTGGAAATGCTCAAGGATACAAGTAAACACACAGATGTGGGAGTTAGAGAGAAATGGCTTAATGAAAACATGCACCGATCCCAAGCATATCCTCCTTACTTTATTCTAGACAATTGTATAAGCATAGAACATTTTCACAATGGCTTAACCTGCTTTTATAGTTTACTCATTTCTTTACAAAGAGTAATTGGTGATTCTGTTTGCTGTAGGCAGAGAGATTTTTACCTCTCAGGTCATTAAATTCCAGCTGCTAGGCAGCTACTAGCCTGCATGTTTGGTGAAACAGCAGCTTTCTACTTCAGGGGCTGGAGCAGGCTCTCCTTGCTGTGAGGTGATCTACAGAGGCCGTGGCGTCAGCTCCAGCTCTGTTCAAAAACAAGACAGAGGTTGATGTCATTCTTCCACTGTGAACAGAGTCAAGTTATTCTGCTTCTTCTAGTCACTGGATAGTCCCTATGATAAAACATTATTCAACATCAAGAAGTCATTAGTGAACCCAGTCATGGTGGTGCATTCATTTAATCCCAGCACTTTGGAGGTGGAGGCAGGTGGATGTCTATGAATTCAAGGCCAGCCTGGTCTACAGAGTGAGTTCTAGTGCAGCAATGGCTATACAGAGAAACCCTGTCTTGAATCCTCCCTATCAAAAGAAGTTATTGGTTTATATTAATTGTACAAAATTCCAACTTTCATTATAGTACTTTATACATGTATATAACATGCTTGGACAGCCTTGGCTGTCCTGGACTCACTTTGTAGACCAGGCTGGCCTTGAACTCACAGTGATCCGCCTGCCTCTGCCTTCTGAGTGCTGGGACTAAAGGCATAGGTCTTTTTTTCAAGACAGGGTTTCTTTGTGTAGGCTTGGCTGTTTCCTGTCCTGGAACTCACTCTGTGGACCAGTCTGGCTTTGAACTCAGAGATCTGCCTGCCTCTGCCTCCCCAGTGCTGGGATTAACGATGTGTGCCACGAACACCTGGTTTACCATGTTTTTAAATGCACTATGTGCTCAACATTTTTTCTGGGTTCTGTTTCTAATCCTTATTTCTAAACACATGTGTTTTACACAGGGCTGATTGTATAGAATTCGACACTATAAATATCTCACTAGTATGTAGCTATTCATATTGTACAGCCCTTGGGAGCTTACTTTCACAGGATAGTAAATAGGTTATTGAGATAGTTTTCCACATTTCCTTGGCCATTTCTCCTTTTGTTGGTCACTTAGCATTCTACTGATGTTTGCTATTTTATTTTATTATTATTACTTTAGTGATGTTGGGGATTGGCCCTGGAGTCTGGAGCATGCCAGACAAGAGTTCAGCCATGAAGCCATGTCTCTTGCTTTTTAATGTTCAATGTTTAGATTTCTCGAACTCACTGAGTTAAAGGGGATGGAATTTTAGTAGTGTTTGAAATGTGTTAACTAAATTTATTTTCAAAACATTATGCTGATTTATAGCACCAATTAAATGTTTCGTAAGTGTTATTTTCCAACCTTGTGAAGATTATTTTGCAGTTTGTCTTTACACATCTGTATTTCTTTTCTTAAAAAAAAAAAGAGCCTGGAGGTGAAGCAGGACACAGATTTGCGTGTGCGTTAATGTTTACTGTGAATGTTGAGTTCCACGTACTGAATGCTGCACATGTTCTCTTACTGAGAATTGCAAAAATGACCAATTTAGCTTTGGGTCTTATGAATGGGGACATGGTTCCTACCTGAAAGCATGATTCTGAAGGCTTTTTTCCATCTGTGAAGTAGAAACAGTGACTTTCTGTTTCTGTAATTGCAGGTGTCTATACAGAAATAGGGAGCAAGGGAAGCTGTGCCTGCTGTTCTAATTACACAAGACTAAGTAATACAGAGTCAACATCAGTCTGTAAGGAAAACAGAGCATGGTCCTTATCACACACAATGGTGGAAAGGCCCACCATGTTGCCTGCCATGAAATGAATCCTTGCCATCTCTGTGAACTTTTCCCACAAGATTGTATACATTTGTAATAGGTTTCAGAGGTGTGTGTGTGTGTGTGTGTGTGTGTGTGTGTGTGTGTGTATGTGTGTGCATGTGACCATTACTCAATGTTGTGCAAAATGTAGGCAGGTGCTTTTAGATGAAGACCATGACCCAGTGTCACATTGGGGAGGAACCAGAGCCAGGTACAAGTGTCTTCAGATCCATTCACCTTCTTAAAAGTTTTATTTCCACCACTTAACTATTTTAATCATCTACGTGTCCTTATCAGCATTTGCAGCACAGACACAGAAAAATACAGCAACTGCTTTGTCAAGTTTATAAAATTCTTGACACTCAACTTAGAATATTCAAGCATTTCTAGATTCACTGTGTGTTTCCTAACAACTTCTTTATTTAGGCGATCAGGACCATTGCCTATTCTTGTTCTAGAGCTGTGTGGGAATCTAGGTGTGATTTGGTTCAGATGTTCCTCATGGTCTGAGGCCAGGAGCACTGAGGGGTCATGGGCCAAGCTGTGTCATGGATGTTGCCATTTGCCATTTTATTTCCTCTTTGTCTGTCTTATTTCTTAGAAATGTATTTCTCTAAGTGATTTTTCATATGGTAAAACTTAACAAATCATCTCCATAGGGAATACTGCATGACCCCTTTTCACGGTAAGGTGGTTCGTCCCACGCGATCATGCTCAAAGAAAGAGCCATGAGCACTCTTCACGTTGCCATGCAGAGACAGCAGCTTGTTAGACATGATGAAATCTTCCCAGTACCCAATCCAATCAGTCCCCTCGCATTACAGACAGGGAAACTGAGGCCCAGTGATTGCCCACGATTATGAAAAAAGTAGATTCCACCAGGGGCTCCTGTATAGTGTCTATGACTCCTCTGTGGCCATTTGGTGTTTGTTGTGGTGCTTAGTCTCTGGGCGAACAGACCCAGTGACTGTCAATCACAACTGGGAGCTCCTTATAATTATGGAGCCTTTTGTAGTCAATAAACTTTTAAATACACAAAAGCATGGATATGTAGAAGAAGGCTTATTTAACAGTTCAGGAAGTAGTCTTAATTCACTAGCTTTTTAAAAATAGCACTTTGTTGTAATTTATGAATTATGAAAGGAAAAAGTCATTAATGAAAGGAAACTATATATACTGCTTTTATTTTACTTTAGTCATGATCCTAAAACTATTAATATTAACTCGAAGCACTCATTCCTTAAGTAAGGCAACAAATGTGGAATTTTCTGAGGTTCCTCAGCAAATTCTGGGCATTTCTTTATCTCTGCACTGAGTTTTTTTTTTTTTTGTGTGTGTGTATGTGTGTGATGCGTGTATACATGTGTGTGCGCAGGTGTGTGTGGATATACATGCATATGTGTATGTATGTGTGTGTGGACACCAGAAGACAACCTCAGGTGTTGTTCCTCAAGGGCTGTCCACCTTTATGTTTTTGCAGCAAGTCCTTTCATGGGCTTGGAGCTCACCAAGAAGGCTAGCCAGTGAGTCCCAGGAGTCTACCTTTCCTTTCCAGTCCCGGCATTACAAGTGTGTGTCACTGTTTCTGGCTATTTTTACATGGGATCTGGACACCAACTTACAAAGCAAGCACTCTTCTTACTGAGCTATATTCCAATCTCTGAATTGAGATTAAAAACAATTCTGTATATATGTATGTCTGTGTATTTATTTACACTACATGTGTATGGATTCCTAGAGGCCCTAAGAGGGTGTCAGATCCTGTGAACTACCACATATGGATGCTGGGATCTTGGGCTGGGTCCTCTGCCAGAGCAGGAAGTGCCCCAGGCACTGCACCACCCTTCCAGCCCCTGAGTTGAGATTTTTAAAATTTCATATTTTCTTATGTGAGTGCTGGAGATTTGAACTCAAGTCTTCATACTTGGCCAGGAAATGCTCTTACCCACTGAGCCATCTCCCCAGACCCTTGATATCATTTTTTTTGCTAAAGAAATCAAGTTTGCAGGTTTTAAAATACTGCACAACAGGTCTTAAACAATCAGGTTTTGATAGAAAAAGATGGTCTAATGACATGATTTAAGCTAAACTTTGAAACTCCAATTTGAGTGGTAGATTCTCTGAAGGAGGAAGATAGTACAGCCTGGCCTTTGTGTGTCACTGGTGAGATGCTACAGACGAGTATTGCTTATGCTCTGGTGTGAAGACACAGAATAGAGAAGCCTCTTATCTGAACTCTGGAGTTCGTTCAGCAGTGTTCACATGTACTGATAACAGTGAGAACTGAGACCTGCAAAACGGGCTAGTGGGTGAAGGCACATGCCACAAAGCCTCTCAACCTGAGTTTAAGCCCTAGAAATTACACAGTAGAAGGAGAGAACTGACTCCCCCACGTTGTCCTTTGACCTTCACATGTGCGCTGTGCTACACTTGGACATGAGTGGGTGTGCACGAGCATTAGCTCTTGTACATGAACAAATAAATAATATAAAAAAATAACAAAAACATTTACCTTCCACTTGGTTCCTTCCCTAGGTGCTGTTCTATTATCACTACAGTTATAATCACATTTAGAAGTGTGCTTTGTTATTATATTAAAGAATTACAAGTTGGGGAACTGAACTGTAAGTGATGTTAGCAATTTGGTCAAGGCCAGTCACTCAGGTTGTGGAAGTGCTAGGGCCATAATCAGGTTTGCTGGCTTTACAGTTAGTCATTTTTCCACTGTAGTTTTGTTAGTACACTGAAGACACCATGGTTTAGATGTTTTCCTGTGTTTGTTGACAAATCATTCCAAGGCCTAACTGTTTTTTTCCCCCTTGGCTGCTGGGCAGGGAGCACAGAGCCCCAGGCCCACCCTTCTGGCCAATGGCACTGCACTACAATCTTTAATTTAATATCTCATTCTTTCTGCTCAATCAGCAAACACTGGGACTACATGAGAGCCAGGATATTAACAGTTTTTCCCTCTGCCTTTGCCTTGTTTCCTCCTTGGTGTTGGGGGTCAATCTACAGGAGAGAAAAACTGGGACTCATAGGGCAAAAGACTCCCCATGCCTGTCGCCTGTGTGCCAGTCACACTTGGCTCCTTCTTCGTTGCCCATCTAGCCTGTGTCCTGCATCTTCATGCCAGCCTGGCAATGAGAAAAGCCTGTTTTCATTTCTTCTTTTGCAAAGTACATCTGTTCTGCACAGGTGCAGGGCAGTGCTCTTAAAATAGAAGCTTTATTCTGTGTGATGTGGCATGGTGGAAAGCCCCTGGCTTCATTATCTCATGGTCAGATTAATGAAATGGTGATCTGTCCCTTTCTGTGGCATTTTCTTGGCTTCTATGTGATCTTTCATTTCTCAGTTGACTTGTCTAGTTTTTCTGTTGGTAGACCAGGACTTGCTCTTGGTGGTGTTAAGATCCTTCCTACCTTTGATTTCCTGTGCTCATGTTTCTGTTAGGACTCTGATGTTGGAATTCTCTTTGTCTTGTTTGGTTCTTCCAGCCATGCTGTTATGGCAAAGATAGCTGGGGCTAACCATGTTTTTTGATGCCTTGTCTCACTGTTTTGACATCACTGTTTACCCTGTTGTGGTGACTCCAAAATGGTTAATTACACCCCAAAGCTTGGTTAAATGATCATCTGTATGTTTAGCGTCACAGAAAATGAGAGATGATACAGTTTAAAATTTGGGATGGGTCTTTGCATGGCAACTGCTTTTACTTTTTGGCTTAAACACTAAAGCTTCTCAGAAGCTCAACATCTCAAGAAGTTGTACTATAAAACATTAGTATTTATTAAAGTGTATTAATTTCTACAACAGTTCCAAGAATAGGGTATTATTACTAATTTACAAAGAAGACAGTGAGGGTCATGATCTAACAATGCTGTATGGACATTAAATGCGAAGCACAGTACTACTTAGCAAGTGTCTGGCTAACTATCAAGAAAATGATCACTCTGGGTCAAACTGTTGGCTCTGTTTCCTCTGCTATGAGCACTAGCTTGTGATTAATTACGAGGCTTAAAAATCTTTAAGATGAGCCGCTCTCCATATATAGGGGGAGGAGGTCTCCCTCAATCACAGATATAGGGGAGGGGAGAAGGGGGAAAGTGGGAGGGAAGGAAGAATGGGAGGAAACAGGGGAAGGGCTAACAATCGAGATGTAATACGAATAAATTAATAAAAAAAAGACATCATTCCACAAAATGGAGCCCATACCTTGCCCAGGTACTGGGGGCATGAAGCTGTGGCTATATAGGTCATAGGCCTAGGGGAGGACTTAATACTGCTTATGTATTAGTACAAAGTATTAACCCTGCCCCTGACTACCTTTCAATATGCTCATGAGTTAGTGCCTCTCTCGACTCTCTTCAGAGCTGCCTCTTTTATCAGCACATGGAATTTAACACCAAGCTTCACAACTGGTGAACACTCAGAGGAAATGCGGTATCTATATCACACACTCCTCCAAAGACGCAGGGGTCATCTCAGAAGAAGAGGTAGGAAAATTAAAGAGGCAGAAGCAGTGGATGACTACAAGACCATGTTTCCTGGACAGGAGAGGGTAGTTGCACATATGAATTCACAGTGACTTTGGCAGCACCCACAGACCTACACTAGATCAAGCCAGACAAAGTCCTAGCATGGTGGAGGGACATAATTGCCAAAGGCTGAGAGAGAGAAAATCGGTTGTTAGTTAGTTAGTTAGTTAGTTAGTTAGTTAGTTAGTTAGTTAACTGGTTGGTTGGTTAGTTAGTTACTTTCCTCTAAGGGTGTGGATCCTAGGTCTGACACACTCTAATGGATGTCCATTCATGCAAAAGTATTTAGGCAGCACTAATGGGACTTAGTAGATTTTTATTTTAGACAATAAAAGTGAATAAAAACACAAAGTTTATGAGTATGGAATGTGGGAATCTACAATGAGATGGGGGAGATGGGTGAACATGATCAAAGTACAATGTATGGAATTCACAGAAATTAATAAACATTTTTTATTAATTTATTCTTAGAAAAAAAGATGAGCTGCTCTCTCATCTCAACTAAGCTAGCAATTTTATTTATTTGTTTATTGTTGTTGTTGCAGTGATCAAGTTGAGGGCCTTGGGTATGCCAGCAAACATTGTACTGCAATTATCAAACAAGCCAGCCATGTTTTCATGAGACCAAATGAATACAGATGAAACAATTACAACATAGATTGTTAGAAAATGAACAATTGATGGCTTGGCTAAAACATACCCCAGGCAGACCAGGGGAATTCTTGCAGTGGTGGAGACTGTGGAGATCCAGCACGGCTGATCATTCTAGGGAAAAGTTGAGACCACAGATATGAGCTGTAACGAGAGAGAAAAGGCCAAGTCAACTTTGGACTGTTAGGATGGCAATCATTCAGTGTGATCTATGCAATGCGTAGGTAGGAAAAAAGTGCTCTGCCTACTAGAGTTGAGCATGAAATTGTAGTTTTGTGGCTGACCCAGGGGCTATGCATGGAATATGCAGATAAATATCGGAGGAGAACACAATGTGAGAACTGAAGGTAGTAGATGCCAGGGATAGAGATTTATAGGTGGATTCAAAGGCTTTCTCTTTAATAATAATTGACAAGATACCTTTTAAAAAAATGTTAAATAACAACTGGATTGAAAAATCAAGCAATCCCTGCCTGTGGGCTCCATTCATCTCTGGCTGGAGCAGAGCTTCCTTTCTGGTTTTCATTGTGTCTTAGCCTTGGATGGATGGGTTTCTTAAAGAGTGCAGAATGCAACACACACAGTGGATAATGGGACTCTCTCCTGTTTGTCTTGCTGTGCCTCTGCCTTCCTAGATCCTCCAAAGGAGGGGGAGGCTCCAGGAGCTTTGATGTCAGGTTTCAGGGTTTGTTCTACTCTTCCTTTGGAAAGTGCCCAGTTCTAAGAACCAGTCAGTTCCAACAGAAGTACAAATCCTTTAAAAGAAAAGAAAAAGAAGAAGCAGTATGGTAACTGTCAACTTGCTGAGTAGACAACAGGGGAGGAGAGGATTATCATCCTTTTGAAGTGTGTGTGTGTGTGTGTGTGTGTGTTCTATGTGAATACAGACACATGATGCTTTGTGTAGAAGTCAGAGGATAACCTTGGGACCTGGTCCTCACCTTCACTTTGTAAAAGAGAGGGTCTCTTGTTTGCCATTGCATACTCCAGGCTGGTTGGCCTGTGCGCTTCCAAGGATTCTTTTGTTTCCACCTTCCATGTCTCAGTAGGAGTGATGCAACCCCAAGGGTGTGTTACTGTGTCTGGGCATCTGAACCCAGGTCCTCATGCTTGTGTGCATGACAAGTGCTTTAACAACTGGGGCATCTCCCCATCTCTATATTTTTTTTTGGCTGATGGAGGCTTTACTCTCAAAAGAACTCCTTATAAACTAAAAAATTTGGCTCCTTAGCAATGTGCTGACTCCATGTAGCACCTTATGCTATGGCTAACGGTGCATTCTTGGGGCTTCCCCTTCTGGGACTTGAACAGCTGGGTTGTTGCTGAGGAGAGGAACCTGAGATCACACAACACAACTGTGACATTTGCCAGCCTTCCAGATATTAGTGTAATTCAAGTCACATCAGTTTAATCCAAGCCAACCCAGGGAAACTTGTTCAATGCAACTGTCACCTAAATCCATGAGTGTTTGTGTCAGTGAATGTAGTGACCAACTTCTTGCCTGAATTAGAAGTTAAGCATAGTGGCTGACATGCTCTGTTGTTTTCATCCCTGAGGCGATGCTCATGGCCAATTCTCATGCTACTTGACAGAATTTCATGGCCTCCTGGCCTACACTAGGTTAAGAGTATAGAGAAAGAACAGGATGGAAACTCCTGAGACCTGGTTTCTAATCTTGTTTTAGTGTTAGCTACTAACGGGGCTGAATAAGTCAGGCCACTGCTATGAGGCATGCACCACCTTTATCCTTTAGACTCCTTCTCATGTCTGTAGAACAATTGTAACTTAAGTGAAAAGTGGTAAAAATTTTAGTAAAGCTGGAATGTTTATATATCATACATATATGTATATATTGCAACAAATGTTGAAAAGTTTTAAAAAAAGATTTATTCTTATAATTAAGTGAGGTTATTTGAGAAATTTGCCTGGACAGACACACACACACAAACCAGTTCTACTTGTGAAACACCAGTAATTCTAAAGCACTCAGAATGACTAAGCCATTTTTTTCCCTGTCAACTTAGTGAACTCTTACATGAGATCAAATCACCCAACCCAGTGTAGACTTGCTTTCTTGACTCTAACAGCAAATGGCTATGTGTTCTCAGAGATGGTGAGTTTGGCCATGGTACTGGGTGGAAGGTGGTGCTGGTGGAATAGAATTGGATTATCCAGGGTCAGGAGAAGTGAAAGATGATTTCTAGATGTCTGGATCCAGAAGGCATAGTCTGTTTTTCTCACAGAAAGTGTCTCTGGAGCTTCAGGTAACAATGCCCAGATGTGACACAAGGACAGTAGAAAAATAAACAGAGAGTGGATTGCCTGTGCAGCAGGACTGTGAAGCCAGTTATATGGATCCAGGCAATTGGTTGTGTGCACAGAAAGCCTGACTGCACAGGGCAGGTGTGAGGGGTGATTTCCACATGAGTGAGTGTCTGGGTGGTTCTGCTTCTTCACCTGTAAGCAGAGGGTAATAATAATGTCACATGCTGTCAGTCACTGTATCCAGAAAACAAACAAACACACCCATGCTTACTGAAAAACAATCTTATAAGCCCTGACAAACATAGGTCCACAGCTGTCAACAACTCATTTGCTCATCTACTCATTTATTCAACAGATGCTTGTCTGACCAAGGCACTATGCTTTGTACAAAGCTCTGGAACACCTATACAGTTACACAAAGTTCAAGGTTTGAAAATTCCTAGTTTAGGTTTCCAGTGAGTGGTAGACAACTTCCAAGCTGAAGCATGGACATCAAGGTTGACTTTCTCTCAGTCCTCTATGATTACAATCATCAAATGCTTTGGTGCTTTTAATGGAACAGTGTCAGTTTCTGCTTAACAGACAATAGATTCTGACTCTTAGGAGTCTGTGAAATATATTTAGAAAAGTTTACTATGTAAGATTTATTATAGTGGTGTACACCACTGTTTTGTGGTATGGGGGATTAAATCTAGGGCCTTATACATGTTAGGCAAGTACAGTGCCATGGAACTACATCCCCAGCCTATATATATATATATGTATGTATTTAAATTTGAGACAGGGTTTCACTAACTTGACTAGGCTACTCTTAAATTTGAACTGCAGCCTTGGCAAGTCTTGGCAAATGTGAGATTATCCTTCCTTAGCTTCTCAAGTAGCTGGGATTTCCAGTTTGTGCTACCAGACCCAGAAGGTCTACATTTTAACAGGGTGTACTTGCAACTTGCACAAGTCAAATACACATATGATAGGTTGTCCTTAATAAATCCCATGACATGGAAAATCAAAGAGCATGGGGTGGATAGTAGTAGGGGATTTGTATTGCAGAGGCTCTAGGTAAGAAGAGATTTCTTTAGGGAAGATGGAAGTAGAGCTAAACTTTCATTGTTCAGATATGTCTAAAGTTAAACAGCTCACAGGAGTTTCCAGGTTAGTGAATTTGATGGTGTTACAATGAAGTCATTTATGTCTCATTATTTTGGGACATTACATGAATCTCAGAAGAAAACTCAACTCTTCTGGAAGAGCAAACAGTGCATGCCTTAAAGGCTGAGCCATATCTCTAGCCCTTTTACATGTATCTGGTATCTGACAACAAGGGTGATAATGTTATTTGCCACTGTCATATTAATTAGGTCAGTAAAACAAATGTTAGGATTTTTTTTAATGCCACTGAACATCTATTGCAATAAGGTATAGGACTGGAAAGAAGAAATGTTTCTTTTTTCTTATGTGATAATTAGGGCTCACTGTATTTTTGAACATCAGTGTGTTAGAAAACCTCAATGAGGTTGAGAGTGGAGAGAGCCAGTAGGAGACCCACAGGCAGGTTGGACAAAGAATGTATGTATGTTTGTATGCATTTCTGCTAGGGTGGTAGCGGTGGGGCTTGTGCACTGACATTTTCCACGTATGGTTAATTTTCCTCTATTGTTCTAGGACTTCGATACTTTTTATTTTTATTTATTTATTTCACTTTTATATTATTTTTAAATTAATTTATTCATATTACATCTCAATTGTTAGCCCTTCCCTTGTATCCTCCTATTCCTCCCTCCCTCCCATTTTCTCCTTACTCCCCTCCCCTATGACTGTGACTGAGGGGGACCTCCTCCCCCATATATGCTCTTAGGGTAACTTTGATACATTTTAAAAAAATGTTTTCTTGTGTATATTCAAAATTTACAATCCTGAAAGGATGCTTGGAATAGAGGGCAGATGTAAGCCAAAGGCAGGGCAATGCAAGGCTGTGAAGCATGAGATTTCCTAGCTTTTTGGCTGCAGTGGGTACTATCTTTATTCTAACAATCCAGGGGGAATCTTTCCTTATCAGTGTGAGCTGTTTGGTTAATGTCATCATTGGAGTCTCCAAAAGCATGTCATTTAACAGTGGATCCTAGTATATGGACTGGTAGACAAGGTGACAAGCGTTACAACACAGCCTCATCCCTAGACACACACAGCCAAGATCTTCAGTCACTGTGAACTCCTGTTTTCCTTTTCTTTTTCATTATTTACTTCTCTATCTTTTCCCCCATTTAAATCTTTCCCATATCATCATTTACAGCTGTTAATTTTGGCATATTATGGAACTAAAATAGAAACATTATGAGATAATAAACTTTATAGCTAGTCTTACACCCCTGGAATGTTCTCAATTGCTTCATAAAGAAAGAAAGAAAGCCTGGAGATAGTGGCACACACACCTTTAATCCTAGCATTTAGGAGGTTGAGGCAGGAGGATTGTGAAATTTAGGTCAATTTGGGTAGATTGTGAAATCCTGTCCTTTTTGTTGTTGTTTTGTTTTTTCAAGACAGGGTTTCTCTGTGTAGCCTTGGCTGTCCGAGGTTTGCTTTATAGACCAGGCTGGCCTCAAACTCACAGCGATCCACCTGCCTCTGCCTCCCGAGTGCTGGGATTAAAGGTGTGCGCCACCACATCCGGCTGTGAAATCCTGTCTTAATAAGTCCAAATAAACAAAAACTAAACCAGAACACACACACACACACACACACACACACACACACACACACACACACGGGGTTGGGGGGAGGGAGAAGAAGAAGAAGATGGAGAGGAACAAGGGAAAGGCAGAGGGAGAGAGAGGAGGGAGACTGGGTAAGTGTAGAGGGTGTCAGATTTAGTATTTGGATGATAAACTCAGTACAGAATTTCCTCATACCTAGATTATTGGTCTTGGTGGATGACAAAAGAAATTATGAAATAGGCACTCATATGTAGATCCTTTAGTCTGTGGGAGAACATTGTGGACCTAGTAGGAGTAGGTCAGAAGCTCTTCTCCTCCTCCTCCTTCCCAGGCAACACATGTGAGCCGTTGTCTGGAGACTGAGGCTCTGAGTTGAAGGAAGGAGAGTGCTAAGTGCAGGTCATGCTTCAGCACCAGAAGGGCAGGGCTTGCCACAGCCTCCTGGTCCTTGAGTACCCTTCCCAATCTTCCTCTGATTGGAACATGCAAGTCACAGTTATAGGACAAAGCAATTCAGGGATACCTGTCGGGGTAAAAAGTTATAATCTCTTATAACTTCTGTATCAAATATGTCATAATTCTCCAAGGTAGGGTTTTTATCTTGTTTTTAGTCTATTATATCTATGATATTAGTTTATTCCTTTAAGAATTCTGCATAATGAAAGGCCAAAATTATAAAATTCACCATCACTTCCTTACTGTGAACTGAGCTGGTAGGAAGGCAGGTGTAAGCTGATTTGTAGGCCAATGAGTGTTTGTGATATTTTGGGGTCCAGGTCTCTTTTCTCACAGGGGTAAGGAGCACCCCCTCACCTCGGTGTCCTGGTGGGGAAGACAACTGGATGGTTGAATCTCTCAAAACCCTGTGCTCATGATTAGAAAACACATCACATTTATTCTTCAGTATGAAATATTAGTCTTTTGAGAAATGCATGTTGTACCTTGCAACATTTCCTAAGGCCCTCTATGGTATTACATGGTGTGGATGGAGGAAAATATGTGGAGCTGACTTAGCTCCACAGGCCTACGTGTGAGACACAGGATTGTCATAACAATGTCTTCACCTTGTGCCTTGTTTTCTTAATCTCCTCAATTGTGAGATTTTAAAAAATCACCTTTTTCCTGTTAAATTGTAAAGTGTGTTATTGCATATTGGAAGAAACAGATAGTTCAGTCTAAATTGGAGGATTCCTTGTGGGATTACTGCAGAAAGAATATCTACTGAGCTCAGCTATAATACCCGAAAACTTGTTAATAACTAAGAATATGAACCAGGCATGGTGGCACATGCCTCTAATGTTAGCACTTGGGAGGTGGAGGCAGGGGGATCACTGCAAATTTGTGGTTACCTTGTTCTACATAGTGAGTTCCAGGCCATCCAGGGCTGTGCAGAAGGAGACTTTGTCTCAAACCCCCCAAAACAACACAACACAACAACAACAACAACAACAACAACCAAGCACAGCACCATCCACAAAATCCAAATCATCACCCAAACAGAAGACACTATAAAAGGTTTGAGCAGATATGATCCACTATGTCCTATATGAAGTAGTTGCATATAGTACTTCATTTATTGCTTACAGTGACTCTGAGGTAGAGAGTTTATAGGTATCGCTTTAATGTAGACAGAGAATTAAAGGGAAAGGAAGAACAAATGAGTTTGTAATCAATGGACTCTCACATGACCCATTCCCAATTAGAGGGCTGAAGCATCTGAATTATCTGTGAGGATGCCCCTGGTGCCAAGTAGTTCTCAGCTTGGCTAACATTTGGCAGGTGGGTGATGATGTACACCTTTTCTGACCTTCAACCTGTGTTACATGCCCTTCTTTTTTTAAAAAAATATTTTATTAATTTATTCATATTGCATCTCAATTGTTATCCCATCCCTTGTATCCTCCCATCCCTCCCTCCCTCCCATATTCCCCTTACTCCCTTCCCCTATGACTGTGACTGAGGGGGGCTTCCTCCCCCTGTATATGCTCATAGGGTATCATGTCTATTCTTGGTTACATGCCCTTCTTGTAGCTTGCTTCTGCAGAGCTGTCTAGATAATTCACCCAAACCACCTACTCTCTGTTGTAACTTCTGGTTGACTGTGTCTACACTGGGAGCTCCTTTGTTTTGTTGACTATATTATTTACAGAACAGAACCCAGAGGCAGATGCATGTAGATGCCAATGATTGGAACGAAGCCCAGCATGGTTGCGTATATCTGTAGCCATGTTAGGTGAGAGGATAATGCGTGTGAGACCAGCCTAGGCTTCATAGTGAAATTCTGCCTAAAAAAATCACCCATGAAATGAATAAAAGTGACTACTCACATATCCAAACACACTATTTAAAAATTTTTTGTTTTTGTTTTTTCAGAGACAGGTTTCTTTGTATATCTCTCACTGTCTTGGACTCACTTTGTAGACCAGGCTGGCCTTGGACGCAAAGAAATCCACCTGCCTCTGCCTTCTAGAGTGCCAAACATACTATTTTCTCTCTTGGATGCTAGGCCTTCTTGTTGAAGGACAGATGATTTACTTTGACTTGTGTAGAAGCCAACATCTAGGTGAATGGATATAAGGATGACCATATGCGTGGATGGAAAAGGGATACAGCAAGAAGAGAATGCTTTTCTTGAGGGCTCTGGGACATTTGTCCTGAAATCATAATACATCCATCTCTACCCTTCCTAGTCTCTCAGCTTTGAGGTGTCCAAACTATTTAGCACAACTATTTCTTGCTGCTCTCAGGTACGTTTAGAACCCATCTGGGGCCCATGAAACATGTTTTCTATATGTATTACATTGTATATGGGCCCAGTGACCAAATCATAAGTCTCCAAGGACACTGATTATTCTAAGCTGCGCTTTGACAGTGGAAAAGCATTAGGACTGGAGACTAGCCTGGGACTTGAGATAGAGAAATGTCAAACAAGATGGAGGTTGGTATCATTTTTCATCCCAGTGCTGGATACAGCCTTGGCCAGGTGCTGGCCTGGGGGGCAGGTGTGTGAGGCTTTGGAAACTTGAAAGGGTGTGGAGTGCACCACCAAGCCTGTTTGAGGAGGGTGGGAGTGAAAGCAACAGATGTGCCTAAGGTTCTGTTTTCAGTTCCTCAAAGAGTCTTCTTGATCAAAGCAGTGTGACGGTTGTCATGACAGTTGCTATCTTGGTCCATGAGACACTCCTTCATAAGGTAGCATTACTTTTTTTAATCTTCTCAGGCCAGTCACCATGAAACTCAATAACCAATCTGGGGTGAGGGGGATGGGTGGGGAAATATGTGTGAATGTTGGCTGATAATATTTTTTCCCCAAATGAATCTAACACTCTCTGATATTGCAGAGGCCAATAAAATCTTTTCATTATATATCTACACATAGATACTTATGACAAATTAAAAAACATAGAAAATACTGGCTTTGAATCTCAATTCTGCCTCTTAGTGACTAGATCTTATAATTTAATCTCCTATTAATTAAGCAGTTAGTAATTATTTTTGAGACAGTTTCTCTGTGTTGCCAGAGCTAGTTTGAGCTTGAGGACTTTCTGCCTCAGTCTTCCTAGTGTCGGGATTGCAGGAGTGTACAACTACCCCGAATCTATCATTCTATCTCCATCTTTTCATTCCCTCATCTGTAACTGGGCCATTTGATTTCTAAGTTTTTCCCCACTGGGATATTCACTGATCCTTTGCTTCTGGGATCTGCAACTGTACACAAGAGTTAGTGAAGGAACAGCATCATTTCTGAATTGGGCCTCTTGATCAGGCCAAGCTGGACTTAACTGGCTGTATGATCTTAGGCATGACATTTATTCCTTCTAAGTCTTTACTTCCCCATTTTTAAGAAATGGGGGACAAGCCACTTCAGAGGCTTCTGGAAAATTCAATGACAGGAGTTGAGACATAATATCCATTACTATTATCAGAGTAAAACTGCTGCAAGTTGGCACCTGGGGAGCCATCACACGATAGAAGGTCTCTATGTTGATTTCCTATTTGGTTATCAGTGTTTTACTTTGTCTTTTTTTAGGTTGATGGCTGTTTCTCATTTTCACTTGAACCCCATGGTGGAATCAAAGCTTATGCATTTATATGGATGGTTGATAGAGAGTGAAGACCTTATCCATTTGAACTTATAAATTAACGTTCTTAAAAAGAGCTCACCATGTTGAAAATGTTGGAAAAGGCTTGGGCCATTGGGACTTGTAGCCCCACCTTAAACCTCATTCTCTATTACAGTGGGTCTCAACCTTCCTAATGCTGTGACCCTTAAATACAGTTCCTCATGTTGTGGTGACCTCAACCATAAAATTATTGTCATTGTTCCTTCATAACTAATTTTTCTATGGTTATGAATCATAATATAAATATAAAATATGTAGGGTATCTGATATACAACCCATGTAAAAGGGTAGTTTGATACCCAAAGGAGTCATGACCTACAGGTTGAGAACCACTGCCTTATTAGTTCTGTAATGCTCCTATATGAGAACCTTACCTCTGGCTTCATCACTTAGGAGTCACAGGTGGTAACACTTTAGTGTGCGGTATGAGAAACATATGGTGCTAGTGTCAGCCTTCCCCACTCCATCATTCCTTCCGCCCTGTCATTTCCTTTTTGAGTCTATGCAGAGGATCTCATGGCTTCAGGAATACAGAAAGGAATCGAGATTTGGGAGGTGGAACCTTTCGTGAGATTCCCAGCCACACAGGAGAGATGATAAGGTCTACTCAGTCTGCAGACAGGAGTGCAGGTGGATGAAAGGACAGATAGGATAGAGTGAGGAGAGGGGCAGGCAGAGGCTGGGGAGACAAAAGTGAGGACACGGTGTATCAGCAAGTGGAAAGTGAGCAATAAAAATGGGAAAGGGGCAGGAATGTGTTAGGTGTGGGGAGAAATAGGAGAAATGAGGTTTCCAAGGAATGAAAGGACTATGTGTTGGAATGTTTGTAAGGAATCCATCAGTGAGGAAGACACCAAGAGGAGCCGAGGGAAAGCACATGGTGCATGGCATCCTCCTAATGACCCTTATGATCTAGCGAATCCTTTCTGTCTTCTTTTTTGCTCCCTCTTTATTTTTTTCCAGCTTGCTAATGCGGGAGTGCCTCCTAGATCACTCTAGCCATGCTCTCTAGATGTCATCTTTTTTGTCCTCATTCCAGATGTAGTTTCCTGATGTCCCCCTGATGTCTCTGCATAGCTATCCATCACTTGTCTTAGGATCAGCATGTTTGAGAAAGGTCTCCTAAGTCCTCAGCAGTAGAGACACCATCTCCTGGCATAAGGATGATCAATGAAGTGAAAAAGAAAATTAGATATAGACTCAACTTACATGACCAGTAGATTTTCACAAAATATTTCAAATCAATCCAAAGGAGGAGGGAAGTGTTTTTAAACAAAAAGTGCTGGAGTAGATGCATATCTATATGGAAAAGAAGGAACTTCTACCTTAATTCACAGTATGCATAAAATTAATTCCATCTAGTAATGGCCTTTTCTCCCAAACCTGTGCCTTCTATTGGCATCATATTTCTAGATAAAATAACTGGGTCCTTCTAATTACAAGTTGAAGACTCTCAATTCACCCTGGAATCTCATAGCTACCTGTCACTCTGAGTATTTAAGAGGTACCATGTCTTGCTTGGACTTCTGTCCACTGCCATTCTTGAAAATTTATCACCAGAGCACTCAGAGGAAGCCAGATAATATACGACAGGTGAAATTTATTCTCTCCCTGCTGAGTACTCTATCACTAAGCACCTCCATTTTTTAAAAATTTAAAACTACCAACCTTCACTCATTTAAAGTAAAATTAATTCTTTCTGTGTTTCTGGAGGTTCTATTGACCTGCTTTTCATCCCTGAACTCTTGAGCTGCACATGCATCAGCCATAGGTTCACCTTAGGATTTTTTATTGCTATTCATCAATACCTGAGATAGTATCTGGTATATTTTGAATATTTAATAGATTTTTATTGAATGAAAGGATAAACCGGAATTCAGGTCATTAAGTTTACAATTCTTCCCAAGCATTGTCCTGTCTTATTGTATTTTATAGGACTGGTTCAATTTCCCTGTATATAGCTTGGCTGTTTAATGGATTAAAAGAGCATTAATAGCAGGAACTATGGATCATTTCTCACATGATTTTATGTTCACCATTATTGGCAGCATCATGAAGGGCACATGGGAGTGACTTACCTTCTCTACCATGACAACATATGTTTGTTTATGATGTCCACCTGTATTTGGGTCTTAGTGAATTTATATTCTGAGACAGCAATGTAATTACGGGGTATACTTTCATAAGTACTCAGATCACAATATGAAAAAGCATTGAGGATATTTTCTGCAGAATAATGGGCTAGAATAAGGTAGAATGGTAAAGAAAGGATGAATTGCTGGAAGCCACAAACTCAGCCTTTCAGCAGCTAAGAGAATCTGAGGCAAGTTTTGGCCAGTTTCTCATCTATATATTTATATTTAGTGCTTTTCAGCACTAAAGATAGAGCCTGAGACTACACTTACTTGGCAAACATGATCATTGAGCTTTGCCTCTAGCCTGGACTGGATCCTTCTGTTAATGTTTATTTAATCTCTGGTAAGGTATAGACTGTGATTCAAACAAACTCCACATTAGCTCTCTATGCTTGCTATCAAGTTCAGAAAACTTTTGTTGAAACTTGGGATTATTAGCTGGGCATAGTGGCTCATGTCTTTAATCTCAGTACTTGGGAGGCAGAGGCAGGCAGATCTCTGTTCTTAACCTGGTCTGAGTCCCAGGACAGCCAGGGCTTCATAGTGAGGTCCTGTCTCAAAAAGCAGACAAACAAAAGAACTAATAACCCCCACCCCCAAACCCAAACCACCACCATCATCGGCCACCCCACCAACAACTTGGGATCACTTTTGAGGGCACATTTATTAGTTTAGCATAACCTAGGCAGTTGCATCTGATAGAAATAAAATATGAGGCATATGTAAAATTAAATATTTTTGGCCCCACTCACTTCCTTTTGGCCATAGCAGCTGTCTTGCAGTAACTTGCCAAAGTGACAAACATGAAGGGAAAGAGGAGAGGCCTTTTAGGAAACATGGAGTTGTTCCTTTGGCCACATACATGCGAATCTACAAAAAGGGTGATATTATAGACATCAAGGGAATGGGCACTGTTCAAAAATGAATGGCCCATAAGTGTTACCATAGCGAAACTGGGAGAGTCTACAACATCACCCAGCATGCTGTGGGCATAGTTGTGAACAAGCAGGTTAAGGGCAAGATTCTCGCTGAGAGAATCAATGTGGGCATTGAGCACATCAAGCACTCTAAGAGCAGGGACATCTTCCTGAAGGAGAATGACCAGAGAAAGAAGGAAGCCAAAGAGAAGGACACCTGGGTTCAGCTGATCTGCCAGCCTGTGCCACTCAGAGAAGCTCACTTCGTGAGGACTAATGGGAAGGAGCCTGAGCAGCTGGAGCCCATTCTGTGTGAATTCATGGCCTAATGTACAAAAGGAAATAAAGCACCTGGACTGGGAAGTGCTTTTCTTAAAAAAAAAATGCTAGTAGCCTCATTATAAAAACAAACCTTTGAAATTAAGCTTATCACTATATTGATTTAACTCAACATATCCATAGTATTACTATCTTGACATGTGATCAAAACATAAATCATATCATAGCATTTCTTAATTATACATATGTTGCGCAAACTCTTCAAAATTTGGTGTTAAAGCTTATAGCACATCTCAGTGTGGCCTTTCTTCCCTTCACAAGGTTACCCAGTATAAACAGCACTCCTAAGAGAAGATAAAGGCCTGACATGTACACAAGTACACAGGGGCCTGCTTGTAAGAACAGGACGTTGTTGTTGGCTTGACCCAAGGGGAAAGTTAAGTCTTAGACTCATCAATAAGTGCCAAGACCAAGTGTAAATATCAGATAGGCAAACAAATATCCATCTTGGCTTCCTCTTTCTCCTTCCTGTTTCATTTCCTATCCTGTGTCAATCAGTCTTTGCTTGCCTCTTTTTCTCCTCTATCTCTCACCATTCCTTTCTTAATTCCTTATCTCTCTCTCTTCCACTATTCCCCTCTCTACCTTTTCTACAAAATACTTTAACTTGTAAACTTCTCTAGAAGCAAATTTAAGGAAGCATAGCTGATTCTGGAAACTCTTTCTTTTGAAAAGACATGTTTAAAAAGTTAATTCTTTGATAATTTTCTGTATTTAATTGTATTCAACCCAACCCCTTCCCTAACTCCTCCCAAATTTACTATCCCCTAACTTCATGCCCTCTTTTTATTTTTAAAATAACCCATTAACTCCAACTTCTGCTGTCTGCATACTCTTGGGTGTGAGGCCAGCCACTGAAACATGGTTGACATACCAGAGGCCACATTCTTAGAGAAACTGTGTTGCCTTCCCCCAGAAGCCTTCAATTGTCCATAGCTTCTCACTAGTGCTGAGTGTTCATGAACCCTTTCTTACTCCGAAATTCTTTTATTTATAAGTCACTCACTCACTCACTCACTCACTCACTCACTCACTCACTCACTCATTCACTCACTCAAAGAGTTAAAAATGGAGCTGGGCATGGTAACACACACCTTTAGTCCCAGCACTCAGGGAGGCAGAGGCAGGTAGATCTCTGTGAATTCAAGAACAGCCTGTTCTATAAAGCAAATCCAGGACAGCCAGGGCTACACAAAGAAACAGTGTCTTCAAAAACCAAAAAAAAAAAAAAAAAAAAAAAAAAAAAGGTATTGCACATTTGAAAGTCATAGAGGATCCTACTCTGAGATGTAGACATTAGAGTTAGACCCCCGATGCACTTTGTCTTGCTGACAGGTACAGAGGGGGAAATCTCTCTCTCTCTCTCTCTCTCTCTCTCTCTCTCTCTCTCTCTCTCTGACTTGATAGGAGTGACACAGGAGGAGATGGTGGCTTAGCTCCTGGACTGTTCCAGTCTGTGACATTAAACTCCATTTTTTCCTGCTGTTTTGTCTCAGTATAATGTATACAATGGACACAATTTTAGTTAAGACTTGAGCATATCTATCTGTCTATCTATCTATATATTTTGGCGGGGGGGTCCTGATAGGTCTGGTTTCAGAATCTTGCCTCTTGGAAGAGGTTTGCTTTGCATTCATAGCCAGACTAGAGATGCTGTTGATTGCTAAATTTGGTTCTCAGAAATGGGTGAACAAGTTCATATATTAAATTAAAAAACCCTCTAATAATGCATATTCTCAAGAGGTGGAAATGCAAAATGTTGCTCTATCCTATTTGGTGACTGTCCTTTCCCTCCATTCTGGAGCTGACTGAGAAAGGGAAGGTGTAGGAAAACTGGAATGTGTACTAACTGAGGGAAGGGACACTAACATCTTATTTCTGTACCTTCTTCATAGTGCAGGCTGAGAAGATGCTTATAAATATGTGTTGAGGGGCTGGGGAGATGGCTTAATGGTTAAGAGCACCGTTTGGTCTTCCAGAGGTCCTGAGTTCAATTCCCAGCAACCACATGGTGGCTCACAACCATCTATAATGTAATCTGATACCCTCCTCTGCAGATAAAGCACTCATACTCAATAAATAAAATAAATAAATATTAAAAAAATATGTGTTGAGTAGATGAGCCCATGAGGGACTAATCCCGAGGGGCCTCCAGGAGGAGAGGGAGGGGTGAATGTCACTGTTATGTATCCCCTTTCTTCCCAAATATAACTTGATACATGGGCCCTCTATACCTGGACAAAGTTATTTATGTTTTTTGACCTGTTGCTGAAGGTCTCTTCCATCCCATTTTTATACATGGATGTTCTTGGCTCGATGTAAGGAGGAGTAGACCCCAAGGGTATCATCTGTTTGACTCACGTTTTGTAGTTTGTGTTCTGGAAGGCAGAATAATAGAGCACTCAAGGAAGCAGAGTTAGAAATGTGGAGATTTGATGCTGGATTCCCATTTACTCTCTTTCTGTCCTTGATGTATGATTCATTCCTTCTATCCTCTCTTACATATGCACTGGGTGTTAGATATTTCTTTAGGTGAAGTTATTATGAAGTATATAACATATATAGAAAGAGCATAGGTCCCAATACCACAATATTAATTTTCCAAGGTGACATACCACACTGAGAAACAGAACATTTCCCAAACTCCAGAGTTCCCTTCTTGTTACCTCACAACTTATTCCACCCCAGCAATGTATCTCTTAATTTTTAATTTTATTTTTACCTAGTTTTAAACTTATATGAATGAAAAATTCCCAGACCATCACTTCTGTGTTTGCTTTGCTTAATATCATGTTTATGATATTAAGCTATGCTACTGTATAGTTGTACTTTATTAATTCTTTTTATTGAGTAATAGCTCAATTGTGAACATACAAAATATAATTGTTGGTGGACATTTTTGTTGTATCCAGTTTTAGGCTTTCTGAAATGAGCATCTGACCATCGTTTGCTTCTGAAGGCTTTGGATGCACAAGACAAGTGCCTACGCGTAGAATGGCCAGAAATACATGATGGCCACCTCTCAGCTTTATAAGACCTTTCTAAAATTTTGATGTATGTGCTTAACTCATAGTTTGGCAAATCTTGAAGTAGGCTGTGGACAGTGCCCAGCATTGCCAATGGTAAGTAGGAGTTAATCTGTGTTTAAAAACACAGTGAAGGCATAAGAGCTCATGAAGCCCAGGTGCTAGAGTGGCTTAAGCCTTTCCCTATTGCTTGTTTGTTTAGGTTGTCTCTACTTCCTGTGACAATGACGCTCCATTGCTTTGTCATGTTTTCTGGGTAGGCTGAATCAGATCCTAGAATATGTGCTTGTAAGAACTGTCCCCCCACTCAGTTCCACCCTAGGCACCATCTCAGCGCAGCTGCAGTTCACCTGCTGAGACGCAGGCTGGGCGGAGCCCTCAGGCCCACCAAGGGCGCCGGATCGGCACAGCCACAGTTCACCTGCTGTGACACAGGCTGGGCGGAGCACTCAGTCCCACTGAAGGTGCCATCTAAGCGCAGCCGCAGTTCAGCTGCTGTGACAAAGGCTGGGTGGAACACTCAGTCCCACCAAAGGCACCGGATTGGCACAGCCACAGTTCACTTGCTGTGACGCAGGCTGGGCAGAGCGCTCAGTTCCACACTAGGCGCCATCTCAGCGTAGCCGCAGATCACCTGCTGTGACACAGGCTGGATGGAATGCTCAGGTCCACCAAAGGCACCAACTCAGCGCAGCCACAGTTCACCTGCTGTGACGCTGGCTGGGAGGAGAGCTCAGTCCCACTGGAGGTGCTAGCGCACATCAACGAGCAGTTCTGCTCAAGACACTAGCTCTCCTCAGAGGGCAGTTTTGGGGCGCTGATGCAGGCTGAGGTCAGCACGCAGATTCAGCCCAGAGGCCCTAGCTGGCCTTGCTTGGCAGATTAGGCCCAGAGATTCTTCCTGAGCTGTGCACACAGACTCGGCGGCCCCAAGACTCTGGTTGGACTATGCACACGGTATACGCCCGGAGTCCCGGGCTGAATTCAGTGTGCAGTGTGGGTCCATAGTCCCTGGCTGAGCTAAGTGCACAATTCTGCCCCAGAGACTCGGGTAGAGCTCGGCGTGCAGCTTAGGGCCAGAGTCCCTAACCGTGCTTGGCAGACAGATTGGGCCCAGAGACTCTAGTAGAGCTTTTGGCACAGTCCCGGCTCTAAGACTCTGGTTGGACACAGTGTGCAGTTTGAATCCAGAATTCCTGGCTGAGCTGCGTGGATGTTTTGTGCATGAGTCAATAACTGACCACAGCAAGCAGTTTGGCCAAACACCCCTAGCTGAGCTTGGTGCCCAGTCCCAGCCCGAAAATTCTGGCTGGACCCTGTGTGCATTTTGATCCCAGAATTCCTAGCTGAGCTCGGCAGATGGTTCAGGCCCTGAGATTCTAGCTGAGCTCGGAGGGTGGTTTGGGACCAGTGTCCCTGGCTGGACTTGGCAGGGAACCCAGAAGGCTGTGGATACCTTGGCCTGAACCAACGCTCATCCAGAGACCCAGAACGATTGCAGGACCCACAGCACAGGGGAGCTCAGGATCACGGGCTGTGAGAGCCGAAAACGCCAGGGCTAACCACAAAACTGACATCCACAACAGTGAAACATCAGAGCTTCCAAACTACGGAAATTGTGAGAAAACAAGTGAATCATTCATCAGACTCCCTCCATCCAACTAGGGAAGCTACCCAACAAAAACAAAGCTGGCAAGATGTCTAAAGGACAGCGTAAAAGCATACGCAAAACCCCCCAAAACAACATGGCGTCTCCAGTCTCCAGCTATCCCAAAGAAAACAACCCAGAGAGCTCAAATACAATGGAAATACAAGAAAATGACCTCAAATCCTTAATAAGGAGCATATTAATGGAGGAAACAAATAAAATTCATAATCAAATACAGGAAGATGCACCCAAACAGGTGAAAGACATAAAAGAAGCACATGGAGTGGAACTGGAAAAATTTCAGGAAAATGCAAATAACCAGATGGAAGAAATAAATAAAACGGTTCAAGCTCTGAAGACTTATAAAGACGCAATGGAAGAAACTCAGGAATATACAAAAAATCAGGTGAAAGAAATAAAAAAATCAGTTCAAGATCTGAAGACGAAAATGGATTCAATGATAAACACACAGAAGAAAAACGAGAAAGAGAGACGTCAGAGAAGAAGGCGAGCAACACAGAGGTGAGCTTTTCTAACAGAATCCAAGAGACGGAAGAATGAATCTCAGGTCTAGAAGATACAATCACAGATCTTGAAGCAACCATTAAAGAAAATGCCAAATCTGGAAAACTCCTGACACAAAACATCCAAGAAATTAAGGATACCATGAAAAGAAGAAATCTGAGGACAATAGGCATTGAAGAAAGAGAAGATATCAGACTCCAAGGCCCAGAAACTATTCTCAACAAAATCATAGAAGAAAATTTCCCCAACCTAAAGAAAGAGATACCTATAAACATACAAGAGGCCTACAGAACACCAAATAGAATTGACCAGAAAAGGAAAACTGCCCGTCACATAATAATCAAAACACAAAACATACAGAACAAAGAAAAAATATTAAAAGCTGCAAGGGAAAAGGGCCAAATAACATTTAATGGCAAACCTATCAGAATGACACCAGACTTCTCAGCAGAGACCATAAAAGCCAGAAGAGCCTGGACAGAGATCCTGCAAACCCTGAGAGACCACAGATACCAGGCCAGACTACTTTACCCAGCAAAACTATCAAAAACCATTGATGGAGAAAAGAAAATATTCCATGACAAAACCAAATTCAAACAGTACCTATCCACAAATCCAGCTTTACAGAAGGTACTAGAAAGAAAACTCCATCCCAAAGGGTCAAGCTACAACCAAAACTACTCAGGAAATAGGTAACTATACCATGGCAAAAACACAGCTACACAAACACTCAATTGGAAACAACATCAAAATTAAGACTTTTAACAGTCACTGATCATTAATATCTCTCAATATCAATGGTCTCAATTCTCCAGAAAAAGACATAGACTAACTTAGTGGGTGCATAAACAAGATCCAACATTCTTCTGCATTCAAGAAACACATCTCACCTATAACGATAGGCATTACCTCAGGGTAAAAGGTTGGAAAAAATATTCCAAGCTAATGGTCACAAGAAGAAAGCAGGCGTAGCCATTTTAATATCGAACAAGATAGACTTTCAGCCAAAATTAATCAAAAGGGATGCAGAAGGACACTTCATACTCATCAAAGGTAAAGTCAACCAAGATGACATCACAATTCTGAACATCTATGCTCCCAATACAAGGGCACCCACATTTGTAAAAGATCTGCTAAAAAAACTTGAACCACACATCGATCACCACACAATAATAGTGGGAGACTTCAACACCCCACTCTCACTGAAGGATAAGTCATTGAAACAGAAACTAAGCCGAGAAATAACATCATTAACCAATGCCATGGGTCAAATGGATCTAACAGATATCTATAGAACCTCTCACCCAAACAAGAAAGAATATACCTTCTTCTCTGCACCCCATGGAACCTTCTCCAAAATTGATCACATCGTAGGTCACAAAGCAGGCCTCAACAGATACAAGAGGATTGAAATAATACCTTGTATCCTATCAGATCACCATGCTCTTAGGCTGCAATTCAACAACAACAGAAACAACAAAAAGCCTACACGTACATGGGAACTAAACAACTCTCTGCTAAATGACACATGGGTCAGGGAAGAAATAAAGAAAGAAATCAAGGAGTTTCTGAAATTCAATGAAAATGAGGGAACAACATACCCAAATTTGTGGGATACATTGAAAGCAGTGTTAAGAGGAAAACTCATAGCACTAAGTGCCTTTAAAAAGACATTGGAAACATCGCACATAAGCAACTTAACAAAACAGCTGGAAGCCCTAGAAAAAAAAGAAGCAGAAACACCCAAAAGGAGTAGACGTCTGGAAATAATCAAACTCAGGGCTGAAATTAACAAATTAGAAACTAAGAAAACAGTCCAAAGAATCAACAAAACCAAGAGCTGGTTCTTTGAGAAAATCAATAAGATAGACAGACTGTTAGCCAAACTAACTAAAAGGCAGAGAGACAGTATTCAAATCAACAAAATCAGAAATGAAAAGGGAGACATAACAACAGACACTGAAGAAATACAAAGAATCATAAGATCCTACTTTGAAGGCATATATGCCACAAAATTTGAAAATCTAAGGGAAATGGACGATTTTCTTGATCAATTTCACTTGCCTAAGTTGAGTGAAGAACAGATAAACAAGCTAAATAGTCCCATTTCCCCTACAGAAATAGAAGCAATCATTGATAGTCTCCCAACCAAAAAAAAAAAAGCCCAGGGCCAGATGGTTTCAGTGCAGAATTCTACCAGACCTTCAAAGGCGAGCTAATACCGATACTCTTCAAGTTACTCCAAACCATAGAATTGGATGGAACATTACCAAATTCATTCTATGAGGCCATAGTCACGTTGATACCTAAGCCTCACAAAGACTCAACAAAGAAAGAGAATTTCAGACCAATTTCTCTTATGAACATCGATGCAAAAATACTAAGTAAAATTATTGCAAAACGAATACAAGAACACATAAAGGATATCATTCATCAAGACCAAGTAGGCTTCATTCCAGGCATGCAGGGATGGTTTAATATACGGAAATCCATCATTGTAATCCACCATATAAACAAACTGAGAATAAAAAACCACATGATCATCTCTTTAGATGCAGAGAAAGCATTTGATAAAATCCAACACCCATTCATGTTTAAAGTTTTAGAGAGATCGGGGATACAAGGCACTTTCCTCAACATAATAAAGGCTATATACAGCAAGCCAATAGCCAAAATCAAAGTAAATGGTGAGATACTCAAGGAAATTCCTCTAAAATCGGGAACAAGGCAAGGCTGCCCACTCTCTCCATATCTCTTCAATATAGTACTCGAAGTTCTAGCCAGAGCAATAAGACAACAAAAGGAGATCAAGGGTATCCAAATGGGAAAGGAGGAAGTCAAACTATCCATATTTGCAGATGATATGATAGTGTACATAAGTAACCCTCAAAATTCCACCAGAGAACTCCTACAGCTGATAAACACTTTCAGCAATTTGGCTGGATAGAAAATTAACTCAAAAAAGTCTGTAGCCTTCCTATACACAAATGACAAGCTTGCAGAGGAAGAAATTAGGAAAGCCATACCCTTCACATTAGCCACAAGAAATATAAAATATCTAGGAGTTACTCTAACTAAGCAAGTGAAGGACTTGTTTGAAAAAAATTTCAAAACTCTGAAGAAGGAGATTGAAGATGACATGAGAAGATGGAAGGATCTTCCTTGCTCATGGATAGGGAGAATTAACATAGTAAAAATGGCCATCCTACCAAAAGCAATCTACAGACTCAATGCAATCCCTATCAAAATACCTACACAATTTTTTAAAGACATTGAAAGTTCAATTCTGAACTTCATATGGAAAAACAAAAAACCCAGAATAGCAAAAAATGATCTTGTACCATAAAAGGTCCTGTGGAGGAATCTCCATACCTGATCTCAAATTGTACTATAAAGCAATAGTATTTAAAACAGCATTGTACTGGCACAGCAACAGGCTGGTTGATCAGTGGAATCGAATTGAAGACCCAGATATGAATCCACACACATATGGTCACTTGATTTTTGACAAAGAAGCCAAATCCATTCAATGGAAAAAGGATAGCATCTTCAACAAATGGTGCTGGTCTAACTGGAGGTCTATGTGTAAAAAAATGCAACTGGACCCATATTTGTCACCTTGCACAAAACTCAAATCCAAGTGGATTAAAGACCTCAACATAAAACCAGAGACACTAAGTCACTTAGAAGAAAAAGTGGGGAAGAGCCTGGAACATATTGGCACAGGAGGCAACTTCCTGAACAGAACACCAACAGCCCAGGCCTTAATGTCAACAATTAATAAATGGGACCTCATGAGGCTGAGAAGCTTCTGTAAGGCTAGAGACACTGTCAAGAGAACAAAGCGACAGCCTACAGACTGGGAAAAGATCTTCACCAACCCTACATCTGACAAACGTCTAATATCCAAAACATATAAAGAACTCAAGAAATTAAACACTACCAAACCAAATAACCCAATTGAGAAATGGGGCTTGGAACTAAACAGAGAATTCTCAACAGAAGAATATCAAATGGCTGAGAAACACTTAAAGAAATGCTCAACCTCCTTAGTCATCAGGGAAATGCAATTCAAAACAACTCTGAGATTCCATCTTACACCCATCAGAATGGCTAAGATCAAAAACTCAAGCGACACCACATGCTGGAGAGGATGTGGGGAGAGAGGAACACTCTTTCATTGCTGGTGGGAATGCAAATTAGTACAAGCACTTCGGAAATCTACCTGGTGCTATCTCAGAAAACTGGGAATAGGGCTTCCTCAAGACCCAGCTATTCCACTCCTTGGAATATACCCAGAAGATGTACCAGCACACAACAAGAAAATTTGCTCAACCATGTTCATAGCAGCCTTATTCATAATAGCCAGATCATGAAAACAGCCTAAATGTCCCTCTGTAGAAGAATGGATAAAGAAACTGTGGTACATATACACTATGGAATACTACTCAGCTATTAAAAACAAGGAATTCCCGAAATTTGTGGACAAATGGATTGAGCTAGAGATGATCATAATGAGTGAGTTAACCCAGAAGCAGAAAGACTCAAATGGTATATACTCACCTATATCTGCATACTAGCCCAATGGGCATATCCCACGAAAGCCTTCCCTTACCAGGAAACTGGGACAGAGGGGAGGACATCCTATTGGGACTCTAGATTGCGAGAACCATGGGAGAATAGCAGTGTAGAAGGATCCAGTGGGTCCTAGAAGCCTACAAGTAGAACATTATGGTAGGCAGATTTGGGTCAAGGGGTCTCGCTCAAAGTAAGGCACTAGCCAAGGACAATACAGGCGGTAAAATTTAAACCCCTACCCTGATCTAGCCCATGGACAGGACAGTCTCCACACTTGAGTGGAGAGAGGGATTTGACTTTCTCATATACTCTGGTGCCTCACATTTGACTATGTCCCCTCGAAGGGGAGACCCAGTGGCACTGAGAGGAAGGACAGCAGGTCACCAAGAAGAGACTTGATACCCTATGAGAATATACCGGGGGAAATAATCCCTCTGAGGAACAGTCATAGGGGAGGGGAATAAGGGGAAAATGGGAGGGAGGGGAGAATGGGAGGATACAAGGAATGGGATAACCATAGATATGTAAGAAGAATAAATTAATAAAATATTAAAAATTAAAAAAAAAGAACTGTCCCCCTTCAGGACTTCAAGACATAGGAGAAGAAAGCTAGGAAGTATACCTCTTCCAACTAACTCACCATCGCCCAGAGAAATAAGCTGCGAATAATACTTGAGAAGCTTAGAGATGATTGCCATGTAGTGGACAGCTAAGTAGGGCAAATGGAGGATTTTTTAAAAATATAGTGGATTTCAGGGCAACTAAACATTTAACTTTTTTAGAAGAGAAACCAGGGAATTGGTAAAACAACTGCTCACAACCTTTTAGTAAGAAAAGAGTCGGAGTTCTCAAGTGCAAAGATTCACTTTATTCAATATCTTCTTCAAATATTAGCATGATAAAAGCCAAGGAAAGGGAGGAGGAAGAGGGTTAGGGGGACTGCAACAGTGGTAGGTCGCCTGTCGGGAAAGCCCCAAGAACTGGGGTGAAGGTGGTGGCACCTCAGGACCCTTTGTTCTAACACTCATTCCTGTTGAGGCTCTTGCTGATGGGTGTAGCTGATGTCTTATGCGTGGCCTCACATGTGTAGACAGAATGACGTTCATATTCCTGTTTTGTCAGCGTGAGGGTGCTGCTCAGGCTGTAGGTGCTGTCTTTGCTGTCCTGATCCGTCAGACTCTTCAGGACTCCATTTTGTCGTTCATTGTTATCTACCTTCCACTTTACGTCGATGTCTTTGGGGTAGAAGTTGTTCAGGAAGCACACGACTGAGGCACTTCCAGCCTGTAACTCATCCTTGGATGGTGGGAAGATGGACACAGTTGGCTTAGCATCAGCCCCTGAGGAAGGAAGCACAGAAGGTGGTATGAAGTAAGAGGGAAGGTCTCCCTTTGGGTGCATTATGTGTGAAGTTACGTTATTGACAGACACACAGAAAAGCACACATATCCTTCAGAATAGGAGCGATGAGGCCACATGTACAATCTTGTTGGTTTTGAGTTATTCCCTAGTTTCTGGCTGCTCCTTTGGAAAGCAAATTACGTCTGATCCTTTGAAGCTATTCTCAGGTTTCTTTCTATGCCCTTCTTCCCTGGAATTGCACTCGCCATCAGCTGCAATGGTTCCATGCATCAGACTGAGAGAACGGACCAGTTTATCTACTCTCCCTGATGTTTAATAGTCAGAACAACAAACACGTATGGTAGGGGCAGAAGTTGGCTTTCATTTTCTCCTGCCTCTTCCAAAAGTTCTCTGATTTCAGCCTCTCCATGGCTTCCTTTCGTGTGGCCAAGCTAAACTCACACCGTGGATGGGGCCTCAAGCCCGGGTCTGTGTTTGAGTGGGTGTCCAGCAACTCTCTGAGCCCTCACCAAGGCCTTCAGGTGAGGACCCTGGTCAGATGGTCTGTACCCACAGGGGACAGTTTTTAGCCACACCAGAAGAGGTCAACTGTATTCTTGGCCATCTGCCTGGGAGGAACTGCCAAGCTTCACTTCTGACCTTCAGCAGCTTCCAGATGGCTTCTCGGAAACCCCCTCTGTTGGGATGTCAACCCTTGGGTGACAGAGTGATAGTAAAAATGAAAACCAAGAGCCCTTTTATCAAGAAAAACAACAGAATTATGAGCAGCTTCTCTTCCCCTTTAAATAAGTTAATAGGTTTAAAAGGAATTGACATTGTTTTAAACTAATTAAAATGGTTAAATAACTTAAACGATTCTAAAATAGTTTCAGGAGTTTAAAAAAAGTCCTTAAATAGTTGCAACTGGCTGGTCTACCACAAAAACACGTTTTTAAACAATTACGGGAGTAAAGTAGCCAAACATTTTTCTATCACAAAATTAAAGTACTGGAAAATACATTTATGTTAAATTTTTATTAGTTGTATTTTTGTACAAAGAAAAGTATCCTACATAGCCAGTTAAAATCATGTCACAAATTTACCTTCTTTTAACCAGTTAATATGCCATATAATATAATTTAATGAGAGCTCAGTCAAAGTAGATTTACCATGACTTTTGCTGGTTATAGATTTTTCCCTCCAAAGAATTATATGCATTAAGCTTTTAATATACTCTGGGTGAAACAGTTTTCTGTCTTTTATAATACCTTAATGGAAAATTAAAACACAGAATATAGTGATAAATGCATTTTATTTCTGAAAGCTCCAGTAAGTCACTGTTTCCCTGTTTTCCCCTTGTTGGTGTAGTGTCTATCCTGCTTCTATTCTTTTTCCACTAGTGGCACTGATCTTATCACTGTGCCTTAAGAAAGTGGTTCTCATGGAGTGAACGGCGCTACTGCAGCATTTGTGTGGCTCTGTGGTTCTTAGCGGCTGGGAGCTCCAAACAGTTGGGATGGCCGCCAAGCCATTCAATCATAAAGAGGTTGTGGACCATTTCAGCCCCTTTTTGGCGGCATAAAAATACAAAACAACGACAACAACAACAGCAACAAAAACAAAAAACCAATCCCCCCAAAGAAAACCAAAAAAAACTGGGGAAAACAAATTGCCATATATATTACAAAACTGTGGCCACTAAAACATATAATTTAAAAGAAACTGTTTTTCTATTTTTATAATAAAAGAGATAATTTCAAATTTATATTCATGTAGAAATGAGACAAAAAATAAGCTGTCAAAAAATTGTTCCTGTAGAGTATGTAATTTTGACATTTTGTGACACATCTTATACTCCAAGAATTACATCTGTCCTGATTATATTCAGTAAGACAACTTCTCGACATGGCAAATAGTCATACTTTTAAACATTTTACTCATTAAACATTTACTGATACTGATTTTTGTAGTTATAAAAATTTATGAGACAAAAGAGGGAACGCAGCCTAAGGCTTGCCTCACTCAGCTCTGCTATCCTGCATTTAATGAAAAACTCAACACAGTGTTTGTGGAAACTGAATACAAATGAATTTACTTCTGTTCTCAGAGCTCCAAGCCCTTCTTTTCATCTATACAGTTTTCAGCCTTTGAGTCACTCAACTTCACTCTTGTCATCCTGAAGTGCCCTCATTCCTCACCTCCCCAAATCTCCCACTACACATCTAGGAGTTAGTGCTGTCTGCACTTCAACCACACAGAAGCCAATAGACAATTCTTATGTTCACTCTCCAGTCTACTCTCTTGGACTAAAGCCTGGCTTTGCTCTTAATCTCAATAGCTTGATAAAACAGAGAAGCTGAGACCGATTGCCATGCCAACTGATGGGCCCTCTCCACTTTCTCAAGATGAACAGATTTTCTGCACTTAGTAAAAATTTTAGAACTGACCTTAACTCCTAACATGAAAATCTGTGTCTTACACATTAAGAAAGATGAGAAAAATGCACTTACGTTTCAACTCCACCTTGGTCCCGCTGCCGAACGTGAGCCACAGTGAGAACTCTAACATGGCCCCCTTTACAAAAACCTGCCTCTGAAGCCAATCCAACCAGACTGGCCAAGCTCAGAGGAAAAGCCCAGCTGTTTCTTCTCCATTCCCCTTACAAACCTGTACTGACAAGCCTAACATTAAGTTTTTTTCTCAGTTTTCACACTGGTTGTTTTTTCAGGCTCTTCTTAACCAAAATGTCACAAATTCACATAAATGATACAACAGAATCAAAAAGTCACAGATAACTGAGCAAAAAACTACTTACTGTTTGATTCCAGTTTGGTCCCTTGGCCAAGCATGAATCACAGTGATTCAGGCCAATGCCCCCTTCCACAAATCCTACTTTTTCTCACAAATTTGATGTTAGGTTTTCTCACCATCTACACTGTCTCTTTTCTGGTGTTCTTCTATTTAAGTTTTGGGTCACTGGGAACAGTTCATTTAATGAAAAATATCACAAATTTACACAAAAGGCAAAATGGGACCAAAACTTCACAAACAGTTGAGCAGAAGTGTACTTACGTTTTATTTCCAGTCTGGTCCCTCCACCGAATGTGTTTCACAGTGATTCACTTTAACTTCTCCCTTTTACAAAAATCTCCCTTGATAGACAATTATCCCTCTTTTCCCAATTTAGTTACTTGAGTTTAGAACGCCTAAACATTAGCTCCTAGCCACAACTTCTTGTGGAACAATTTTCCCTCCTTAACACCTAATCTGAGACTGGAAATTTTTTTTTACATCCCTGAAATTCCATTAAGGAAGACACACAACAAAGAACAAAGTAACATGATCAGACACAGAAAAGAATCAGTTGTGAAGAACACTTACGTTTTAGTTCCAGCTGGGTCCCGGGTCCAAACGTGTACACACCCTGGTTGCCCCTCACTTCCCTCCCGTACAAAAACGGAGTATCACCTTCTAACCACCGATCAAGGCTTTGTCTGGAGCCAGTTACCCTGTTTGCCTGTTCATTTCTGAAACTACTGGCTATCATAGTTTTACATTGACACTTGCTCTTCAGAGAAGATGTGCAATCTACTCCCAGCTTTGTTTACAGAGTTATTATTTATCTTTGCCTTGGGGAATGCCAGAATCTGGTTTCAGAGTTAGATTTTATCCGTCAATATAAGACTCAGAAACCATGAGACATAGACAGTGGAGAAGAGAGAGCTTGCATTCTACTTACGTTTGAGTTCTACCTTGGTGCCTGCCCCGAACATCCACCACAGTGGTAGTACTCCATTTCCTGGCTGTACAAAAACCCTCCTATCTGAAGAGGAATGGATCAGTGGGTCAGCTGCTAAAGCTTAACCCCTTCTCCAAGCAAGCTCGCAAACTCTTGGGCTTCTCTGACAGAGAAATGCTGATTTTCATAGGCAAGACTTAAGTTCTTAGAAGATAATGTAATATCTTGTTACAAAATAGATGCGCTCAGGTGTCCTGAGATCAACCAAGTTCATGCTACCTCTGAACTTAGCAATGAATTGAGACTGAAGAACTTGCTTTGAATTCCAGATTCATTTACTCCAGCCTTGTTTCTCTTGTCAGTATCCATTCCTACCTAACACCCCAAACTCCTTATAGTCCTACCATGGCCTCCAGCATTTGCAAAGCATATTTTCTGCTTCTGAATACCCTGTCCTTCCTAGGATAGCTCAGAAATAGCTGTTGTACAAGATTCATCTCAAGAACTTATTTCTACCAGTGAGTTTGCTTTACAGACGGTTTGTTAGACCTATAGTACCTATTTGCTCTGAACAGCTGTTGGATTCTTTCTTCCCCACTAGACAATAAGATGTTTGCTAATTTATTAGCCTGATATTTGGGAACTCTTATTCACTATATTTAATTTACAAGCGCTTATCATACATTTGCAGAATAAATGAAAAGAAAAGCAGTTCAAAGTCAATAATATAGATCAGTGCTAGTTATCTACAATAGGCAAAATGTGAGTCCTGACCACTACAACAAGCAGCTTTCCTAGAGAAATCGCAACTCTAACCATGGTTAGAGAGGCCTATTTGTTTCTTTTACTGGTGTTTTGGCAGATTATACAATATATTTCACCAGAAGATGGAGAAAGAAAAGAGTTGAGTTGGAAATAGAGAGAAAAGAGAATATGTCAATAAAAACTAAGTGTGTGAAGTAACTGATGAACTCAACCAACATGGATCCTAAAGAAAGAGAATGGGAACTGATTTTCTCTATAGTTATGGAAGCAATATCAACCATAAAAGTTGGCATTTGTTAAGAACATATAAACTGCCAGGCACAATTATATTTAGCTGTCCATAAGACTCTATGAACTAGACATTGATATCTTCTGTTTATAGCATTAAAGGGAAGAGCTTGGACTTAAAATTGCTGCTCATGTGCTTAGTGCACATCTTGCAGAGTAGACACCAGGATAGAAGCAACATGTGTGTGAGAGAACACTGGAGTGGGCCGAAGGAAAACTCCTAGGCCATCCGGGGATGGGAAATGAGTGGCCAAGTGTGCCCAGATGTCTGTATAGATTGTACTATTGTTTAAAAGGTGAAAAAATTTTACAAATACCAATTATTCATCAATAGGAGTTGGGTAAGCTAATTTTGTAGAGCACAATAAACACAAATCAATTGATAGAGGAAAAACGGGTTTCTGGATATTTTCATGAAAATGTAGGGCACTGAATACTGTGTTTGGTCTGATTGTAAAATGGGTCCTGTATTACAGGCTTCTTCTAGAAGGCTCTACAAATGGTGCTCAGTTGTTTCTCCTGGGACTACTCAGGAGAGCTAAGGACACATCTTATCCTCCTATCTATTGTATATCTGCCTTTACATTGCATGTAAGTTGATCATTACATTCTATAATTTTATAATAGTTCATTTTCTACATTCATTTTATACTAGTCAGAAACAATGATACCACACCACTGAAAAAAGTTCTAATTTCTGAGATTATTTTTTCTCAATTAAACTTGTTGTTGTTTAAATATTTAAAGAGTTTTTTTAAGCCTCTCTGGCTCTGTGTTAGAGATAAGTTTTTCAGAGACTGGGGACTATAACATGGGAGTGGACAAGATGAGCTGGCAGCACAAGAGAAACATTTCTGAATAAGCAAGATTTAGTTTGAACAATACACAACTGTAGCAGCAGATGGTCATTATGGAGCTGTGTTTGGCTACACAGTGGTGACTGATGGGTATGGGTGTGGGATCTTTATTCTAGTAAAAATGGAACACTGGGGAGTGATTGAAATCATCAATTTGGGATTCATTATTTACAGGCTAAGGATGTCCCAGGAGCATTTGTGAGTTTCTCGTGAATTTCTATGTTGGACACTGATTGATGTATTGAAGAGGAGCTACATTATCAATACGACAACCTGTGTGGTTCCTGGACTTGATGCATGATAGTGATGGGGATAGGATTCTAGGGGAATCATTCAATAAACTTGTCCATAATGCTACCTCTTATTTCTCCCTCAGCAAAACCAAATAAATTCTCAGAATAATTTTCAACATGTTTGTGACGAGAAAGGGAGATACGGAGAAAGAGTGAGAAGGGAAGGGAGCCAGTAAGCCTAAAAACACATCTGTAAATTAACCGAAACACAACACCCAGGTTATGTTAGTGACAGTCCCTAGATAAAACAATTCCAGAAACATGGCCTTTTTTTGCCATCATTAAGTAATTTTTTTGCCATCATTAAGCAATTTTTCCATCAATAAACAGTCTTTTAAGGGAGCCTCTTTTCATATTGGTAATACATAAGATCACCTCTCATGTGAGAAACAGTTTTCTTCTCTGCAAGATTTGAGGGGTGTCCCCTACCTGGCACTGGACCAGTCTTGTCTGAGATCTCCCTTGAAGTCTGTGGGTTGATATTGTCTTTCCAGTTTATCAGCCACGATAGAGTCCTAGATTGTCAGTTCTTGCTTCAGCTGGATTTGTCTTTGGATAGTAAAGTCAAGTCGTAAGAGGTGGACTGGTCTCCTTGGCCAGGAAAGAGGGAGACAAAGGAGTTCACTTGAGAATGAGGTGCTTCATTATGCCAGTTTCTGCTTGTCCTTGAAGAAAGGCATGCGGGCACAGGTGAAGTCCTTTCCTGCATACACATGTGTGTATGCCATCAACCTGACACAAAGCTCTGGTCCCAGTCTGGAAAATGCAGATGTGTCTCTTGTTTTCAGAAGGACATTAGGCTGCAACCCTTTACTATGTGTGGAAGAGAAAACAGTAACTGGTCAGGGTCTACTAACCTCAGAGGAGCTAAGCCACTGAAATTTACATATTGTCTGCTGTGGGTTCCAGCTATTTAATACGTTTGATGCAAGGTGAATTCTGAGCTCTCTGCTTTCACCCCAGTGTCTGCCTCTGACATATTGTGTTTGGTTGTTTTTGTCATTCTAGTTTTGCTCCCAAGGTGATGTGACTTGGCATATGTGTGTTATATTTTAATGGCCTCCTTTGGATAGATCATGGAGGAGGAAGGTGCTGAGCTAGCTGTTTTGGAGATGCTGTGTCTTGTCCATGATCATGTAAGGTTATTTGTGCTAATCAGAGGAAATTAAATATAAAGATCAATCTGTAGGGGATGCCAGCAGTAGTCATTGGATAGCACAGAACAGAAATACAGCTGCGTGCATTCTGAGTGTAAGCGACAAGATCTGTACATAAACTTACTGAGCTAAGTAATATTTCCAGGCAGGAGAACTAACTGGGAGCCTAACTGTATCAAGCTGCTCCAGTGAGGGCTGTGGGAAGGAATGCACTTCTGTTCACACATATACTCTTTAGAAACAGTCAGCTGGGCCACCAAGGGTTGGATGCATGGTTATTGGGAACTGAGGAAATTAAAAGAGAGGGTAGAGACTGGCTGAATCTGTGGGAAACACCAAGCAATAACTATAACCACTTCTAGCCACCTACCAACACACACATTTTCTAGAACATCCAAGGCTGCTGCTGAAGCCAAAGTCTTCTGCCCCATAGCACCATACTAAGCTAGAGAGAATCTCAAAGAGGAAAATGAGCATTACACCATCCAGCTTGGAGTGGTTTTGCCATAAACTCATTCCAGAAAGTAGCTGTTCTAACTAAGACCCACTGTGGCAGTACACACCACTAATGGGTGCTACAGGTGTGAACTGGAGTTGCAGAAATTACATCTCTCTCATCAGTAAAGTTAGCAACATAAAGTATTACAAGGAAGGAAAGAATTCAAATCCCATGGAAGACATACAGACTGATGCAATATTTCTTTTTTCTTTTTTTCATTTTATTAATTTATTCAGATTACAATTCAGTTGTTATCCCATCACTTGTATCCTCCCATTCCTCCCTCCCTCCTGCTTTCACCCTATTCCCCTCCCCTAGATCTATGACAGAGGGGGACACCCACTATATAGTCATAGGCTATCAAGTCTCATCTTGGTAGCCTGCTTATTCTTTCTTTGGGTGCCACCAGGCCTCCCCACCAAGGGGAGGTGGTCAAATATGGGGCACCAGAGTTCATGTCAGAGTCAGTCCCCACTCTCCACCTAACTGTGGAGAATGCCCTGTCCATTGGCTAGATCAGAGTAGGGGTGCGATGTTTACTGCTTGTATTTTCCTTGGTTAGTGCAATAGTTTGAGCAGACCCCTTGGGCCCTGATCCATCCATAACGATGTTCTTCTTGTAGGTTTCTAGGACCCTCTGGATCCTTCTATTTCCCCATCTCCTATATTTCTCTTACTTAGAGTCCCAGTAGGATGTCCTCACATCTATCCCAAAATCCTGGTAAATGAAGACTTTTTCATGGGACATGCCTTTTGGGCTAGTATCCAATTATAAGTGTATATACCATGTGACTCTTTCTGCTTCTGGATTAACTCACTCAGTATGATCATTTCTAGTTCCATCCATTTGTCCACAAATTTTGAGATTTCCTTGTTTTTAATAGCTGAGTAGTATTCCATAGTGTAAATGTACCACAGTTTCTTTATCCATTCTTCAACTGAGGGACATTTAGGCTGTTTCCAGGTTCTGGCTATTATGAATAAGGCTGCTAGGAACATGGTTGCGCATATGTCCTTATTGTGTGGTGGAGCATTTTCTGGATATATTCCTAGTTTTCTGAGAAAGCGCCAGATAGATTTCCAAAGTGGTTGTACAAGTTTGTATTCCCACCAGCAATGATGGAGAATTCCTCTTTCTCCACATCCTCGCCAGCATGTGGTGTCATTTGAATTTTTGATCTTAGCCATTCTGATGGGTGTAAGATGGAATCTCAGAGTTGTTTTGATTTGTATTTCTCTGTTGACTAAAGACGTTTCTCAGTCATTTGTTATTCCTTTGCTAAGAATTCTGTTTAGTTCTGAGCCCCATTCCTCAGTTGGGTTATTTGGTTTGGTGGTGTTTAATTTCTTGAGTTCTTTATATATTTGGATATTAGACCTTTGTCAGACGTAGGGTTGGTGAAGATCTTTTCTCAGTCTGTAGGCTGTTGCTTTGTTCTGTTGGCAGTGTCTCCTGCCTTACAGAAGCTTCTCAGCCTCATGAGGTCCCATTTATTAATTGTTGACATTAAGGCCTGGGCTGTTGGAGTTCTGTTCAGGAAGTTGTCTCCTGTGCCAATGTGTTCTGGGTTCTTCCCCACTTTTTTTCTAACCGATTTACTGTCTCTGGTTTTATGTTGAGGTCTTTACTCCACTTTGACTTGAGTTTTGTGCATGGTGACAAATATGGAACTAATTGCATTTTTCTACATGTACACATCCAGTTATACCAGCACCATTTGTTGAAGATGCTATCCTTTTTCCATTGAATAGATTTGGCTTCTTTTTCAAAAATCAAATGACTATATGTGCATGGATTCATTTCTGGGTCTTTGATTCCATTGATTAACCAGCTTTTTGCTGTGCCAGTACCATGCCATTTTAATTACTGTTGCTCTATAGTACAGCTTGAGATCAGGTATGGAGATAACTCCTAAGGATCTTTTATTGTATAGGACTGTTTTAGCTATTCTGTTTTTTTTTTTTCCATATGAAGTTGAGAATTGATCTTCCAATGTCTTTAAAAATTGTGTAGTTATTTTGATAGGGATTTCATTGAATCTGTAAATTGCTTTTGGTAAGATGGCCATTTTACTATGTTAAGTCTCTCAATCCATCAACAAGGGAGATCCTTCCATCTTCTGATGTCAACTTTCATCTCTTTGTTCAGATATTTGAAACTTTTTTTCAAACAAGTCCTTCACTTGCTTGGTTAGAGTTACTCCTAGATATTTTATATTGCTTGTGGCTATTATGAAGGGTATAGTTTTCCTAGTTTCTTCCTCTGAATGATTGTCATTTGTATCCTCCTCTTCATGACTCATAGTCTTGCATTCTCATTCCTATGTTGATGGATTATTATTATTTAATATTGAATTATTATTTTATTAAAATCAATGGTTACTGCTTAACCAGCATTATACCAAAGGAACCACACAGAGAGACCAGGCTCTATTCAATTAGCCTGTAGCACAATGCTGAGCAATAATTACTCCAACCTAAACCTCTACACTAGTATAGTTTCTTCCCATTCAGATTTCCCACTTGTTACTTCCTTTTAAATCATCTCCTAGGCTTGGTTCATTTCTCCTGATGTTGCTCCATCCTCTCCTTTCTTCTCTTTCTCTTCCCCTCACTGGATCAGGATGTCCCACTCTATTCTCTGTTATTGCTCAGCATTGGCTAGTTAGTTTTATTGGCAACACAGAGAACAATTGGGGACATGTTTATACAAACTTGAGCCAGGAGGTACTTAGAATGAACATCAAAATACAATGTGTCAATTGATCCAGATAGTGGGGTAGAGAAATCAACATTTGAATGAACCATGGTAAACTGTATACAGTTCACAAGAACATTATGCCAATATTCCTGCCCATTTCTCTCCTTTCATTTCCCTTTTCTCCTCTCTTATATATATGTTAAACATAATCTTCCATAACTTAGCAACCTCCAAAAGCTGTGGACCCTAAACAGTACTCCAGATTTCCCTTCCCAGAGTCTTTGTCTATCTTGAATTTTTTCAAAGTTGGTCCCGTATTAATTCCTATCCCTATCCACCCCACCTACTTCTTACTCTTGATCTAACAACTAAAATCCTAGTATGCACCATACCACTTCCGCCCAGACACAACCCTTGTTTTTTTTTCATACCCTGATACATTAAAAGTACACTTGAATAGACGCTGACCAAACATGATAGCTGTAATCAGAGGTGGGGAAATTTTTACCGTTGTTCAGAGTTGGAGGTATGTGTTGCCAAATTCCTTTGCTGTAAGAAGCTTTTTAAATTCCATACAATCCCATTTTAATTTCTTGGCTTTATTTCCTGAGCTACTTGAGTCCTATTCAAAAAAGTCTTTGCTTATGCATATATCTCAAAGTGTTTTTGCCTAACAGTTTTAGAGTCTCAGGTCTTACACTGAGGTTTTTGATTTACTTTGAATAGTAATCAAATTTTTGTACAAGGCACAAAAGCATCTAGCTTCAATATTCTATGTTTGGTTACCAGTTTCCCCATCTTTCCCACAATACGTAGTTTTGATTGATCCTCTGTCTCTGATACATTCCTCTTCTCATGCCCCTGCCTTCCACCTCTGCTTGTACCTGTCTGCTTGCAGCATTCCAGTTTCTGCTTTCATATTGCATATCACCTTCTTCACCCCTTCACCTCTTCTTTTAAAGCATTTTTATTTATTTCCTATGGGTCATGGTCTCTATGGTCCTGACCTCTGTCTAAACTCCCACATAGGTATTCATACAGAAAAATTAGAAGCTGAGGTCTGCACATGAAAGAGATTTTTCAGTTCCATTTGTTTTTCTAACTATCTTATTATTTTATATGACTGAAAAATCTATTGTATTTATATATAATACTTTTCATGATTTATTAATCAGTTTATGGACATCAGGTTGATATTATTTCTTAGGCTTTGTGTATAGAACATCAATAGACATGGTGTATAAGTATTTCTGGTAGGTGTAGAGTCCTTTGGGTATATGCCTCATAGTGATATAAATGGGTCTTATGGTAGTTCTAGGTTTAATTTTTTTGAGAAAACTTATAGTCTTATTTCCATGGTGACATAACCAGCTTACATTCACACTACCAGTGAATAAAGTCTCCTCTTTTCCCACATCTTTGTCAGCATTTGTTTTCATTTCTTTTATTTATTTGTTTTAATTTAAAACTTTTTATTGATTCTTTGTGAGTTTCACATTATGTACTCTAGTCCCACTTGTCTCCCCATCTCCACATATCTACACTTTGCTCTGGAAACTTCTCCCACAAAATAAAACACACACACACACACACACACACACACACACACACACACACACACTGAAAACAAAAAACAAAACAAAGCATAGAAAACATCTCATTGTGGAAGCTGTCGTGTGTCACAGTGTGTCCCACAGTATACATACCTTAGTGTGTCCCTCTGTTCATACATCTTCACTTGCAAATGTTCATTGTAATGAGTCATTGGTCTCATTCAAGGTGTCTGGCTTCTGTGACAGCATCAGTATTGGATCCTTAATGGGCCTCCTCTCAGTTGTCCTGTTGTTGCCCTGTGTCAAGGAGATCCTACAGCTTTGGATTAGCAGGGCTGGTCCTTTAAAGCATTCCAACTATTCACAGATGATATAGACTTTGGGAGTGGCCAACTCAGAGCCCTGGATCTGGGCCTGGTTAGTAGCTGAGCTGGTCAGCTCTCAGGCTCTCCCTTATCAGCACCACTAGGTTAGGCCACCCAATGCAGTCAGGATGCAGGGTCAGCTCTCCTCTCATGTCCACAAGCCGTCTCACCCACATCCTTGCCTCCAGAGCCAGCTGCCCAGTCAAGGTGAAGTGTCCATTCTCTCAAGTGCTTCAACCTGTGAGGGATTGGGACTTCTCTCCTGCTTGCACACCCTCCAGGCTGGCACCCCTTGCTTTCACCATCAGGGCCAGCTCCATTGTGTTGCTCAGGTGAGGTGTAGAGTGCTACAGTCAGTGAAGGGGCAGGGCTAGATCTCCCTTTCTCATTCCCTAGAGGCCAGTTCTCCTGGTTACCACAGAGTGGGGGGTGGGGGAAGAGGGGAGAGAGCATCACCCTTGCACACAGTCAACCTTGTAGCAGACTGGTGGTTGGGCCAGCTTTCTCAGGCTCTCACCCTTGGTGCTGGCTCACCTGTGCTCCCACCACCAGAGTCAACTCTGCTGTGTTGTCCAGATGTGCAGGGCCCACTTTCCAGAGTGCTGCAGCTGGTAAGAGGCAAGACTAGCTCTCCAGAGCTCATAACCCTGTGGGCAGCTTTTCTGACTGCCAGAGGTGGTGACATGACCCTTAGCAGCATCTTGGGATGAGACCTCAGGTGGAGGGACTGGCCACTCACAGCAGGATACTCTTTCTCTCCCATCTATCATGCACACACTCATTCATTGTGGTGGCTCTGGGTGCAGGCCACATGGCTTGTGGGCCCCTGGGTGACATTCTTTGTCTGCACTGCCTGGCATGGTGTCAAGTGTGGTTTATTGCCTGTCTGTGCCTTGTGCCTTAGGGCATGTCTGTAGGTGGCATGGCAGTTGGCAGGTCTCAGTCTATCTTTTTCCTCCTGTGCTATGCTGCCTGGATTTGATTTGATTTGATTTTTATGTGTTCTAGGCACAAAACAGCTGTGGTCACCAAGCCAGGCATCAAGTTAGGATGAACAAAGGATTTTCATCTGTTCTGCACCTGATTGATGTAAGAACACCACCACCACCAAGTTGTCCCTTTGCCCAATGCCAGAGGGTATTACTTGTTTTCTTACTCATATCCATACTGACTAGAATGACATATACTATTATTAAAATATTTTTTGTCATTTATATTTCTTTATTCACTTCATCTTCTCACTTATCAATTGGAAGTTTTATACTTTTGGTGTTAAATTTTTGCAGTTCTTTATATATTCTGTCAATCCTTTTTTAAAAGTATAACTGGCATTTTTTCATTCTGTAGATAGATTATCATTACGCTGACAGTTTCTTTTACGGTGTAGAAGCCTTTTAGTTTTATGCAGTCTCACTTGTCAATTCTTGAAAATATTTCCTGTGTTATGGGCATTCTATTCAGAAAGTTCTTGCCTATACTTACACTTTAACGTTTTTTATTCCTATGCAGTTTCAACTTTTCAGATTTTAAATCAAAGCCTTTGATCCAACTTTGAACTAATTTTTGTGCAGGATGACAAATATGGACCCAATGTAGTCCTTGTTGATGTTCAATTTGCAACTTTTTTCTCATGTCAAAAAATGATCTGTCCATAGAAGTGCAGGTTATCTTTGGGCCATCTTACAGTCAGTTCATTGTTCTATGTGTCTGTTTTTGTGGAAGCACCTTGTTATCCTGGTCATTATGTCTCTGTGGTATAGTCTGAGGACTGCTGATGTGATGGCGCTGGCAGGTTTCTTTGTGCTTGGGACTGCTTTGTCTACCCATGTGTTTCCATATAAGTTTATTATTATATTACCAGTTCTGTAAACAATGTTACTGGAATTATGATTGTAACATTATTTCTGCCAAAGACCATACTTCCCTCTTCTTGTGCCTTTGTGTTGGAGAGTGTCATTCTTCCTCTCTGTACAGTATCTTTAAAACTATCTTCTGTTGTCTTGGTGGTCATGAACTCACATTTTGCTTGTGACATACTTTATTTAGGTATCAATTTTAAAAATCGGTATTGGTATATATATTTATCTTGGTTGGCTGCTACTTTCAGGGCTTGAAGTATATCATTTCATAATTTCCTGGCCTTTTTTGATGACAGATTTGATGTACTGTGGAATTTGTGTTATATAGATGAGTTGGTCATTGCCCCCCACCCCAGCTTCTATTATTTATTATTTGCTTAATATTTTTTATAATATGGTATAAAGAAGTTTTCTCTTGTGAAGTCTGTTTAGAGTTCTGAATTCCTTTAGTATTTCAATGTCTATTTCTTTTTCTAGACTTGGGAAAAAAATGAAAAATAGGGAAAAAGGAAACTAGAGGAGAAAGAAGTAAAACTTAAAACAGTTGAAAGTATCAAAATCTCTCTCTCTCTCTCTCTCTCTCTCTCTCTCTCTCTCTCTCTCTCTGTAAGAAACAGGATAAATGAGAAAGAAAGAACAAAGAAACTAAGGAAAAAATGCCCTAAACTGTAAAAATGCATGAACAAAATTAGACGATTTTATGAAGAGGGATAAGAAAAACAAAACAAAACAAAACAAAAAACCCAAATACAATGCAGTAAAGAACTGCTAAGTGAATAGAGTGAGAAAAAGGAACTTCATGGAAGAAGCTATAGGGAGGAAAAGGTGAGGGTGTGTTAGAGCTGCTTCTTCAAAAGAGCACACTCATAAAGGGAGAAGGTCAGTTGAACTTGTGGTCTTGTGTTTCTTTTGATGTTTTTGCTGAGTCTGTGTCTTTGTCTGATTAGTACCAGAGTGGTCTTCACAGAGGCTTTCCTTGTTGCCAGTTAGGGGCCTCTGCTGGCCACACTGAGCTTTACAGTCTGTTTTTCACCTTCCCAAGAGGATGCCCACATTGGTGGGGTTTTTATCCATGGCTGATCCAGATGCCGGGGGTATCTGCATCTGTCTTTCAGGATGTGAGAGCTGTGTGCCTGTCTTGAGGGTAGAACTACTCTGTTTTGAGTAGATTTCCTTTCAGGAGAAATTTTTGCTCCCCCTTTCCCTCTAGGGAAATGCAAGTTGGAGGCAGTGTTTACTTGATTTCTCTTTCACACCTACCCTTTCCCCTCTTTTCGTTTCAAGTATCCATTCGTTTTCTTAATGAACTTCTGAAATGCTTCCTCTATTTCTCTTTGGGAAAAAGTCTGTTTTGTCCTCTGACTCACCTTTCTCAGCTCACATAGAGGCAGTCTTCTATTTCATCCATGTGAATTAAAGTCTCCACTGTAACTCCCTCCCCAAGAACCTGCACCTTACACTGCTCACTCTGAGAAGGCTGAATCTCTGATTAGATCCTCAATGACTGTGGAGAGGTGGGAACGATACATGTCCACAGCCAAGTTATCTTGGTTTATCTTTTGGCCCCTCAAATGACCACTTACTGCCACTTAAGGCCATTTACTGCTCTCTGTGTATGACTTAACGTCTTTGTGATTCTTAGGTAAATCTTTTGGAATATATGAACAGAACCCAACTCATCCATCATTGAATTGTTTGATGAATAGCACCAACCAAGTAAAATGCTATGAATGTCAGCATCTGAGGCCTGTAGCAGAAGTTTCCCTACTTTGCTCTAACCTGTACACCAGTGCCCATTAATATATTTGAAAAGTACCTTTTAGCCTCCTTTTTTCCTGTTACTGTAAAACCTCTGAAAAAACAATTTTTTTCAAGACAGGGTTTCTCTGTGTAGCCTTGACTGTCATGGACTCACTTTGTAGACCAGGCTGGCCTCAAACTCACAAAGATCCACCTGCCTCTGCCTCCTGAGTCCTGGGATTAAAGGTGTGAGCCACCACCACCCAGCTTTAAATTTTTACGTTGTTGGAATTTGGGATAACCAAAATCCAGGAAGCTGAAAAGGGGGAAAGGGAGGTAGAAAGGAAAAGGATTATTTAGTAGTGAGATAATAGGACACATTGGATAGGAAGTGGGCATGTAGTACAGAAAGGTGGGAAAGAGGAGAGCATGGAGGACATGGCCAACCAAAATTGAGGATGTATGAAAAAAGCCACAAGGAAGCATACTACTTTATAAGCCAACTAACATACGACTTATAAAAAGGAGTTGGTGTGAGGTGCCCTGCATGGGAGGGTAAAGCTACTTCCAGAAGCCATAGGTTATTAGATGAAAGTCCCAGTACCACGAGTGAGATACCATCCTGTATGTTGGTCTGATCTGGAGGGTCCCATCCAGCTGTGCAGATTTCATAGTGCCAGAAGACGCTATGCAGTCTTCTGGGTGAATAAACTCGCCAGCAGTTGTATTCAGCTGTAGACCCTGTGCCCCATACTATCTATCCAATTGCAGTTAAGATACAGCCACTGGAGTAATAGTGGTATGACTAGTATGAGGGAAACCAACTATTTTCTGATTCCCACAATGCCACAGGATTCATTCCTGCCACTGTAGACCTGGTTAAATGCCCATGGTGGTGGGGGTCATAGGCCTTAGTAGGAAACTTACTGCTGTTGCTTCACTAAATTGATATGATGTGCCCTTTGAATTGTTTTGTATAAACAATTAAGTTTAAACCTATAGATTAGTGCTACTTAGAACCTCTTTTTTTTGGTGACTTATACTGCAGGGACTTATAACTCAGCCATGAATGGGATGTCTATATCACTACCCTACAAGGATCAGGGAACTTTGCAGAAGCGAATATAGAAAGAATGGAGAGAGAAGAAGCAAAGGGGCTTTGTGGATCATCCGTGGGAAACAGATATGGCTGTTGCACTTATGAACTCAGAGCACCTCGATTACTTGCCCACATCCAGAACAAGATCTGGCCTGTCAGCATTCCCTCATAGGCAGAGGAGGGGCGGTTGTGCATTTTCTCTTCACTTAGGATTTATAATCAGTTAAGGATTTCCAGCTAGAATGTCTGGGGTTCACAGGGTTCCCAGCCTTTCCTAAAGAGCTGTTGGCTGTTAATAGGTGCTGGGGGAGGAATGAGAGTCTCTGCAGTGATATGGTAACAGCCAAGATGCTCATGCTCTGCTCATAACACTTCACCCATATTTATGTAACATTTTTTATTATTTATTTTTTATTAATTTACTCTTGTTACATCTCTATGGTTATCCCATCCCTTATATCCTCCCATTCTCCCCTCCCTCCCATTTTCCCCTTATTCCCCTCCCCTATGACTGTTCCTCAGAGGGATTACCTCCCCCTGTATATGCTCATAGGGTATCAAGTCTCTTCTCGGTGACCTGCTGTCCTTCCTCTGAGTGCCACTAGGTCTCCCCCTCCAGGGGACATAGTCAAATGTGAGGCACCAGAGTACATGAGAAAGTCAAATCCCTCTCTCCACTCAAGTGTGGAGACTGTCCTGTCCATGGGCTAGATCAGGGTAGGGGTTTAAATTTTACCGCCTGTATTGTCCTTGGCTAGTGCCTTACTTTGAGCGAGACCCCTTGACCCAAATCTGCCTATCATAATGTTCTACTTGTAGGTTTCTAGGACCCACTGGATCCTTCTACATTGCTATTCTCCCACGGTTCTCTCATCTAGAGTCCCAATAGGATGTCCTCCCCTCTGTCCCAGTTTCCTGGTAAGTGAAGGCTTTCGTGGGACATGCCCATTGGGCTAGTATGCAGATATAAGTGAGTATATACCATTTGAGTCTTTCTGCTTCTGGGTTAACTCACTCATTATGATCATCTCTAGCTCAATCCATTTGTCCACAAATTTCGGGAATTCCTTGTTTTTAATAGCTGAGTAGTATTCCATAGTGTATATGTACCACAGTTTCTTTATCCATTCTTCTACTGAGGGACATTTAGGCAGTTTTCATGATCTGGCTTTTATGAATAGGGCTGCTATGAACATGGTTGAGCAAATGTTCTTGTTGTGTGCTGGTGCATCTTCTGGGTATATTCCAAGGAGTGGAATAGCTGAGTCTTGAGGAAGCCCTATTCCCAGTTTTCTGAGATAGCACCAGATAGATTTCCAAAGTGGTTGTACTAATTTGCATTCCCACCAGCAATGAAGGAGTGCTCCTCTCTCCCCACATCCTCTCCAGCATGTGGTGTCGCTTGAGTTTTTGATCTTAGCCATTCTGATGGGTGTAAGATGGAATCTCAGAGTTGTTTTGAATTGCATTTCCCTGATGACTAAGGAGGTTGAGCATTTCTTTAAGTGTTTCTCAGCCATTTGATATTCTTCTGTTGAGAATTCTCTGTTTAGTTCCAAGCCCCATTTCTCAATTGGGGTGTTTGGTTTTGTGGTGTTTAATTTTTGAGTTCTTTATATATTTTGGATATTAGACGTTTGTCAGATGTAGGGTTGGTGAAGATCTTTTCCCAGTCTGTAGGCTGTTGCTTTGTTCTCTTGACAGTGTCTCTAGCCTTACAGAAGCTTCTCAGCCTCATGAGGTCCCATTTATTAATTGTTGACATTAAGGCCTGGGCTGTTGGTGTTCTGTTCAGGAAGTTGTCTCCTGTGCCAATATGTTCCAGGCTCTTCCCCACTTTTTCTTCTAACTGACTTAGTGTCTCTGATTTTATGTTGAGGTCTTTGATCCACTTCAATTTGAGTTTTGTGCAAGGTGACAAATATGGGTCTAATTTCATTTTTTTTACTGGTAGACATACAGTTAGACCAGCATCATTTGTTGAAGATGCTATTGTTTTTCCGTTCAATGGATTTGTCTTCTTTTTCAAAAATCAAGTGACCATATGTATGTGGATTAATATCTAGGTCTTTGATTTGATTCCATTGATCAACTAGCCTGTTGCTGTGCCAATACCATGCTGTTTTAATTACTGTTGCTTTTTAGTACAGCTAGAGATCAGGTATGGAGATTCCTCTGGAGGATCTTTTATTGTATAGGACTGTTTTAGCTATTCTGGATTTTTTGTTTTTCCATATGAAGTTGAGAATGGATCTTTCAATGTCTTTAAAAAATTGTGTAGGTATTTTGGTAGGTATTGCATTGAATCTGTAGATTGCTTTTGGTAAGATGGCCATTTTTACTATGTTAATTCTCCCAATCCATGAGCAAGGAAGATCATTCCATTCTTTCATGTCATCTTCAATCTCTTTCTTCAGAGTTTTGAAATTTTTTTAGAACAAGTCATTCACTTGCTTCGTTAGAGTAACTCCTAATTATTTTATATTGCTTGGGGCTAATGTGAAGAGTGTGGTTTTCCTAATTTCTTCCTCTGCATGCTTGTCATTTGTGTATAGGAAGGCTACAAACCTTTTGTAGTTAATTTTGTATCCAGTCAATTTGCTGAAGGTGTTTATCAGCTGTCTATTTCTCTGGTGGAATTTTGGGGGTCACTTATGTACACTATCATATCTGCAAATAGGGATAATTTGACTTCCTCCTTTCCCATTTGAATACCCTTGATCTCCTTTTGTTGTCTTATTGCTCTCGCTAGACCTTCCAGTACTATGTTGAAGAGATATGGAGAGAGTGGGCAGCTTGCCTTGTTCCCAGTTTTAGAGGAATTTCCTTGAGTATCTCACCATTTGCTTTGATTTTGGCTATCGGCTTGCTGTATACAGCCTTTATTATGCTGAGGTATGTGCCTTGTTTCCCCAATCTCTTCAAAACTTTAAACATGAATGGGTATTGGATTTTATCAAATGCTTTCTCTGCATATAAGGAGCTGATCATGTGGTTTTTTTCTTTCAGTTTGTTCATATGGTGGATTACCTTGATGGATTTCCGTATATTAAACCATCCCTGCATGCCTGGAATGAAGCCTACCTGATCATGGAGAATGATATCTTCGATGTGTTCTTGTATTCGTTTTGTAAGTATTTTATTGAGTATTTTTGCATCAATGTTCATAAGAAAAATTTGTCTGAAATTCTCTTTCTTTGTTGGGTCTTTGTGAGGGTTAGGTGTCAATGTGACTATGGCCTCATAGAATGAATTTGGTAATGTTCCATCCATTTCTTTCTTTTGGTGTAGTTTGAAGAGTATAGATATTAGCACATCCTTGAAGGTCTGGTAGAATTCTGCACTGAAACCATCTGGCCCTGGGCTTTTTTTGTTTTTGTTTTTTGCATTTTTAAAATTAATATTAATTTATTCTTGTTACATCTCAATGGTTATCCCCTCCCTTGTATCCTCCCATTCTTCCCTTCCTCCCATTTTCCCCTTATTCCCCTCCCCTATGACTGTTCCTGAGGAGGATTACTTCCACCGTATATGCTCATAGGGCATCAAGTCTCTTCTTGGTAACCTGCTGTCCTTCCTCTGAGTGCCACCAGGTCTCCCCCTCCAGGGGACATGGTCAAATATAAGGTACCAGAGTACGTGAGAAAGTCATATCACCTGGGCTTTTAAAAAAATTTTTTCTTTTTTTTAATTAATTAATTTATTCTTGTTATATCTCAATGGTTATCCCATCCCTTGTATCCTCCCATTCTTCCCACCCTCCAGTTTTCCCCTTATTCCCCTCCCCTATGACTGTTCCTGAGGGGGAATACCTCCCCCTGTATATGCTCATAGGGTATCAAGTCTCTTCTCGGTGACCTGCTGTCCTTCCTCTACGTGCCACCAGGTCTCCCCCTCCAGGGGACATGGTCAAATGTGAGGCACCAGAGTATGTGAGAAAGTTATACCCCACTCTCTACTCAACTGTGGAGACTGTTCGGATCATTGGCTAGATTGGGTAGGAGTTTAAAGTTTATCGCCTGTATTGTCCTTGGCTAGTGCCTTAGTTTGAGTGGGACCCCTTGGCCCAAATCTGCCTATCATAATGTTCTACTTGTAGGTTTCTAGGACCCACTGGATCCTTCTACATTGCTATGCTCACATGGTTCTCTCATCTAGAGTCCCAATAGGGTGTCCTCCCCTCTGTCCCAGTTTCCTGGTAAGGGAAGGCTTTTGTGGGACATGCCCCTTGGGCTAGTATGCAGATATAAGTGAGTATATACTATTTGAGTCTTTCTGCTTCTGGGTTAACTCACTCATTATGATCATTTCTAGCTCAATCCATTTATCCACAAATTCGGGGAATTCCTTGTTTTTAATAGCTGAGTAATATTCCATAGTATATATGTACCACAGTTTCGTTATCCATTCTTCTACTGAGGGACATTTAGGCTGTTTCCATGATCTGGCTATTATGAATAAGGCTGCTATGAACTCACCTGGCCTTTTTTTTTGGTTGGGAGATTATCAATGATTGCTTCTATTTCTGTAGGGGAAATGGGACTATTTAGCTTGTTTATCTGTTCTTCTCTCAATTTTGGCAAATGAATTTGATCAAGAAAATCATCCATTTCCCTTAGATTTTCAAATTTTATGACATATATGCTTTCAAAGTAGAATCTTTTGATTCTTTGTATTTCTTCAGTGTCTTTGGTTATGTCTCCCTTTTCATTTCTGATTTTGTTGATTTGACTACTGTCTCTCTGCCTTTTAGTTGGTTTGGTTAACTGTATATCTTGTTGATTTTCTCAAAGAACCAGCTCTTGGTATTGTTGATTCTTTGGACTGTTTTCTTAGTTTCTAATTTATTAATTTTGGCCCCGAGTTTTATTATTTCCAGATGCCTACTCCTCTTGGGTGTTTCTACTTCTTTTTTTCCTGGGGCTTCCAGCTGTGTTGTTAAGTTGCTTATGTGGGATATTTTCAATTCATTTTTAAAGGCGCTTAGTGCTATGAATTTTCCTCTTAGCACTGCTTTCAATGTATCCCACAAATTTGGGTATGTTGTTCCTTCATTTTCATTGAATTTCAGGAAGTCTTTAATTTCTTTCTTTATTTCTTCCCTGACCCAGGTGTCATTCAGTAGAGAGTTGTTTAGTTTCCATGTATGTGTAAACTTTTTGTTACTTCTGTTGTTGTTAACGTGCTGCTTAAGACCATGGTTGTCTGATATGATACAAGGTATTTCAATCCTCTTGTATCTGTTGAGGCTTGCTTTGTGACCTACTATGTGATCAATTTTGGAGAAGGTTCCATGGGGTGCAGAGAAGAAGGTATATTCCTTCTTGTTTGGGTGAAAGGTTCTATAGATATCTGTTAGGTTCATTTGATTCATGGCATTGGTTAATGATATTATTTCTCAGTTTAGTTTCTGTTTCAATGACCTATTTTTCAGTGACAGTGGGGTGTTGAAGTCTCCCACTATTATTGTGTGGTGATTGATGTGTGGTTTAAGCTTCATTAAATGATCTTTTACAATGTGGATGCCCTTGTATTGAGAGCATAGATGTTCAGAATTGTGATGTCATCTTGATTGACTTTACCTTTGATGAGTATGAAGTTTCCTTCCTTGTCACTTTTGATTAATTTTGGTTGAAAGTCTGTTTTGTTTGATATTAAAATGGCTATGCTTTCTTGCTTCTTGTGACCATTTGCTTGGGATATTTTCCAGCCTTTTACCGTGAGGTAATGCGCATCTTTATGGGTGAGATGTGTTTCTTGAATGCAGAAGAATATTGGATCTTGTTTATGCATCCATTCAGTTAGTCTGTGTCTTTTTATTACAGAATTGAGACCATTGATGTTGAGCGATATTAATGACCAGTGTCCGTTAAGAGTCTTAATTTTGATGTTGGTTCCAATAGAGTGTTTGTGTGGTTGTGGTTTTGCAATGATGTAGTTATCTATTTCCTGTGTAGTTTTGGTTGTAGCTTTTCCCTTTGGGGTGGAGTTTTCCCTCTAGTACCTTCTGTAAAGCTGGATTTGTGAATAGGTACTGTTTGAATTTGTTTTTGGCATGGAATATTTTTTTTCTCTGTCAATGCTTATTGATAGTTTTGCTGGGTAAAGTTGTCTGGCCTGGCATCTGTGGTCTCTCAGGGTTTTCAGGATGTCTGTCCAGGCCCTTCTGGCTTTTATGCTCTCTGCTGAGAAGTCGGGTGTAATTCTGAAAGGTTTGCCATTAAATGTTATTTGGCTCTTTTCCCTTGCAGCTTTTAATATTTTTCTTTGTTCTGTATATTTTGTTTTTTGATTATTATGTGATGGGAATTTTTTCTTTTCTGGTCTATTCTATTTGTTGTTCTGTAGGCCTCTTGTATGTTTATAGGCATCTCTTTCTTTAGATTGGGGAAGTTTTCTTCTATGATTTTGTTCAGAATATTTTCTGAGCCTTGGAGTCTGATATCTTCTCTTTCCTCAATGCCTATTATCCTCAGATTCCTTCTTTTTATGGTGTCTTTGATTTCTTTGATGTGTTTTTGTCAGTATTTTTCCACATTTAGCCTTTTTTTGATGGTTGCTTCAAGATCTATGATTGTATTTTCTAGACCTGAGATTTGTTCCTCTATCTCTTGGATTCTCTTAGAAAAGCTCATATCACTGTTGCTTGCCTTCTTCTCTGAGCTCTCACGTTACCGTTTTTCTTATGTCTGTGTATTTATCATCGAATCCATTGTCATCCTCAGATCTTGAGCTGTTTTATTGATTCCTTTATATGATTGTTTGTATATTCCTGAGTTTCTTCCATTGCCTCTTTATAGGCCTTCATAGATTGAATCGTTTATTGATTTCCTTCATATGTTTTTTTGTATTTTCCTGAATTTTTCCAGTGCCTCTCTTTGGGCCTCTTTTATGTCTTCCACCTGTTTGGCTGCGTCTTCCTGCATTTGATTATGAATTTAATTTGTTTCCTCCATTATCATCCTCATTAGTAAGGATTTGAAGTCATTTTCTTGTATTTCTGTTGTGTTTGAGTTCTCTGGGTCGTTTTCTTTGGGATCGCTGGGATCTGGAGACGCCATATTTTTTTAAGTTTTTTTTTTTGCGTGTGATTTTATGCTGTCCTTTAGTCATCTTGCCATCTCTGTTTTTGTCAAGTAGCTTCCAGAGTTGGGTGGAGGGAGTCTGAGGATAGATTATCCTGTTTTCTCATGATTTCCCTAGGCCAGAAACTCTAGTGCTTCACTGGTCTGGATGGCAGGAGGCCAGGCCTGTCATTTTGGACTCTCACAGCCAGTGATCCTCCACTCCCCTGTACTGTGGGCCCTGCAATCGTCCTGGGTCTGTGAAAATGCATTGGGTCAGGCCAAAGTGTCCACAGCCGTCTGGGTACCCTTGTAGCACTGGAGCTTTCCAGGGACTGAAGCAGGTCAGGTGGAGGTGGTCTAATTGCCACTCTACTCACTGTCTCACTGAGAATTCTTTAGTCCTGGAGCTTTGATGCTTTGCTGGTCTGTGGTTCCTGGTAGTGTTTCAAGACCCAGACTGCTTGCAGAATCAAGGTTAGTGTCACAGGGCCCAAACCGCCCACACACTGAGTCCAGTTTGTTTCCCTGGACCCAAATGGGTCTCGGGGCCTAATCCACGCACTTAGTCCAGTTAGCGCTGTGTTCAACCCGTGTCTAAGGCCCAAACTGCACACTGAGCTTGCCGAGTTCAGCTAGAGACTCAGGACCCAAACTTCCCACTGAGTCCAGTCAGAGTCTCATGGCTGGGACTGCTCACCAAGTCCAGCCAGAGACTCTGGGCCCAAAGCATGCCCTGAGCTCAGCTAGGTTCTCTGGGGCCAATCTGCCTGCCAAGCTCAGCTAGAGTCTCTGGGCCCAAACTGCCCACCAAGTCCAGCCAGAGTCTCAGGACTGGTATTGCACCAAGCTCAGCTAAAATTTCAGGACCCAAACTGCCCGTCAATTGCAGCCAGGGAGTCTGGGCCCAATGCACACACCAAACTCAGCTATAGTCTCAGGGTCCAAACTCTCCACCGAGCTCAGCCAGGGACTGTGCCCCGAACCTGCGTGCCGAGCTCAGTCAGAGTCTCAGGGGTGGAAATGCACCCCGAGTTCAGCCAGGGACTCTGGACCCAAACTGTGCACTGAATTCAGCCAGAGTCTCAGGGCTGGGACTGCACACAAGCTCAGCTACAGTCTCTGGGCCTAATCTGCATGCCAAGTTCAGTTAGCAACTCTGAGCCCAAACTGCCTGCTGAGCTCAGCTAGTGTCTCAGGGGCAGAACTGTGCGCTGAGCTGTGTTTGGGTCTCAGGGGCTGAGCTGGATGCTGAGTCCAGTTTGGGTCTCAGGGCATGAGCTTCGTGCCAAGTTCAGCTTGGGTCAGGGGGACCAAACTGCACGACGTGGCCTAAATCCTGTCCACAGTCCCCTCTCATGCAGCAACTCCCACCAGCCACCACACCAATCACCTCCTCTGGAGGGCTCTGAGCTGCAAACCTCAGCTGCTACCACTGCTGCTCAGGTCCGAGAAAATCTGCGCTCCTCTCTTGTGCAGGGTCACTCAGGTCCTCTGCACCTTGGTCCCTTCGAACTGTGGAGCACTCCTGCTGCAGTGGTGTGGGGACCTCAGTGTTCCTGGTTCCGAATTCTGTGCAATTCCCTGAATTGTTTACTGGAGCGTATAAACACGATCCACACTGCTTGCTACCATCTTGGATTCTCATGTAATTGGGTTTATGTTGAGGTCTTTGATGCATTTGGACTTGAGTTTTGAGCAGGGTGATAAATACGGATCTATGTTTTTGTACATTAGACATTGTTAGACCAATACCACTTGTTGAAGATGCTGTCTTTTTTCCATTATATTGTTTTTATCCCTTTGTCAAAAATCAGGTGTTCATAAATGCATGGATTTATTTCTGGGTCTTTGATTCAATTACATTGATCAACCAGTCTATTTTTATGTCAGTATCATGCAGTTTTTATTACTATTACTCTGCAGTATAGCTTGAAGTCAGGAATGGATATACCCCCAGAAGTTGTTTTAGCTATTCTGGATTTTTGGCTTTCTGTTTGAAATTTAGAAAATTTCTTTCAAGGTTTGTAAAAGTAATGTTGGCATTTTGATGGGGATTGCATTGAATCTTTAGATTGCTTTTGGTAGAATGGCCATTTTAAAACATTTTTTTATTTTTTACATATGCATTTATATCATTACACATATATACAATAAAGTACCTGTATCAATAAGAACCATGACAGAATCATGAGTTATATAAATATTACATTCTTAGTGTTTTGGCTATTTGTGTTGGCGGCAGCCTTGAAGAAAACATCTTTTCTATCTTGGCACATCTAAATTTCTGAATATAAATCAATCTCTGTCACATCTTATTATTATCAACTTAAAACATCTATCTAGACCTAAAAATATATTAGCCCCTAAACAACTAAGCTTCATTATAAAACTAAGCTACCTGGTCTTCAACTCCATCAGAAACTTGAGAAGGAATAAACTCGATTACCTGAGTATGCCAGGAGTGCAGGTTAGTAGCTTTCCAAATGAAAAGATGACAGAGACAGTTTGCTACCTGAATAGTCACCCAAACTCTCTATTATACTGGAGCATCTTCTTCAGCCTTCTGGGCCAATATATCTGACAGATATATTTGTGAGGCAGGAATACTGAGGACTTGCTTACCCTGTCTTGGCAGAGTTTGGGTGTTGACTATGCCTGCATCCAACCTTGCCTTTTTAAAGGCAGAATTCTATCTGTGGTAGAAAGGAAGTCCAGTGGCTTGCTTGCCACATTTGAAGCCATCTCCATATGGAGGTTCTTTGATGCTCATCATCCTCTTTGAGTCTCATTGTCAGTGAATCTTTAAAATAATAAAAACATTTTAAATATGTTTAAACATTTAAACATGCCATATTATGTATGTTTCTGAAGTTTCTGAAGACCTTATCTAACTATCCTACCTTATCTTTCTATAGAATCATATCTATCTGTTGCACCTAAGGTGTATATTCTTGTGATAAAAGTAGACCAGCAATTGGCATGACCATGATCTGATGAGCTAACAATCAACTTGTATAACTTATTTATCCTATACAGACTGTAATAGCATTTTCACAGTATTGGAAGTAAACCTTGAATTATATTTGTGTGATAGGGGTACAATACCTCATATTAGAGTAGAAGAAAATACAACATATGAAGAATAAACTTACATTTGAATTCTACACCACTGTATCTAGAATTAAACTTATTTTGCATCTATATACATAATTCTATACCGGTTAATTAATAATAACCTTATGAATGACAATTAAGTCATTAAGTTGATGACTAGATTCATTAATCTACTTTTTGTTCTATTGTCCCTATATATTTCTATATTCCCTCTTCTTTCTTTTCAACTCCTATCTCCAAACCTAAGAATGTAAGATAAGGAAAAAAAGAGACATTGCTGAATCTAATCTTGTTTACTTTCTAAATAAGACCAATAATAACTTGTAACCAACTACCATTGATAATAATCCTCTATTGCCCAAAGAAAATGACCAAAAACCCACTCCACTCCCTTTAAAAGAAATGGGATGTCATTCTCTTAACGTTTCTTCTGGCTGATTACAGATGAATACTGCCTAGTAGAGGCCCAAATAAAATTGGGGAAATGGGTAAACAAGTTAATAATCGCATTCGTGGTCCAGTTTCTTTTTTCCAAGTGAAATTCAGTCTTTATTTCTTATGCTTTCCATCACTGTAATATTTCACACATGTGAAAACTTATGTACACAAACACACATATTAATGTCAACATCTTTAGAAAGGGTAAGAGAACTTGCAGTGGGAGATGCATGGGTGAAACCTTAACATGTGAATGTTACCTTTGATCCATAAGCTATTTTATGTATGAAATAATACACACTGAAATCAGAGAGCAGAGCAGACTGGAAGTGACTGAAGGCAGGACCTGGACCTACTTCTGCAGCTGCATGGACAGCCCTGCCATTTCTCTAGGAGACTGTGACCAAGAGCAGGATGAGCCTCTGGAGTGATGCAGCATGGCCCTATTCTTGTTCTTGTTCTTGTTCTTGTTCTTGTTCTTGTTCTTGTTCTTGTTCTTGTTCTTGTTCTTGTTCTTGTTCTTGTTCTTGTTCTTGTTCTTGTTCTT
>CAJRSG010014864.1:69787-98958 GCA_907169655.1 Acomys percivali
CTTCTTCTTCTTCTTCTTCTTCTTCTTCTTCTTCTTCTTCTTCTTCTTCTTCTTTTACTTTTATTGGATGTCTATGATTTACACATCATGCACCAAAATCCCTTTCCTTCTCCCAGTAAAATAATACAAACAAACAAAAACATCTTGTCACAGAAGCTGTAGTGTATCATGCATGCCTTTTGTCCACATATGTTTACTTTAAAATGTTCATTGCTATGAATCATGGATCTTGTTTGAGGCCTACACTATTGTTACTGGATCCTCACTGGGACTGCTGTTGGGGGCCCACTCCCTTGTCCTCAGGGCAGGGCCAGCTCTCCTATTCCCATGTCCTCAGGGATGGGATGGCTTTCCTGCAACTGTGTCCTCAGGGCAGTACTGGCTTATCCACTCCCATGTCATCAGGATTGGGCTGGCTCATCTACTCCCATGTCATCATGGCACTGCTAGCTCTCCTGCTCCTATGTTCTCAAGGCAGGGCCAGCTCTCAGGCTCCCATGTCCCCAGGGCTGGCTCTCCTGCTTCCACATCCCAAGGGCCACCTCTCCTGTTCTTGTGTCCTCAGGTTCAGCTCTCCTGCTTCCATGTTCTCAGGGCCAGCTCTCTTGCTCTCATTCAATTCTACAGATTTTTTGCTGGCTGTCAAAAAGCCTGGATGGCCTCCTACTCCATTGGGAACTGGATCTTGTGGGCCATCAAACAGGTGGCAAGTGGAGGTAGCTCAAAATCTTCATTTAGTAGCTTGCAGAAACCATTGATGTTGTCCCAGCTCAGTTTCTTGTCCCAGGGAACTTGTGGCTCTGTTGATTCATGGCTTCTGAGTCTCTGGTTTCATTGCATGCTCCATCTGCCATGGGCCTTGCCTCGGTGCTGCCCCTAATATAAACCTCTGCATGATGCAGCTCTTGGCACTGAGTATGGCCCTAGCCTGTGAGAGGAGGTCTGTGAGGCCTATGGTGTGGGCGTTGTAGTATTCTTTCTAGCTCAACTCAAAGACCATCCCCTCCCAAATGCTGTCTCCTTGGCCTGCACTGTGCCAGGCTGCAACACAAAAAGTCACGGGGGCAGCAGTGGAGGCAGCCTGGGGTCTCTGAGAGCTCACCTGAGTGCGGTCCCATGGTCTTTCAGTTGGAGGGCATGGATGATCCACATGACAGGATTTCTTTCTTTCTGGAAAACATCAGCACTCTGTTTTGGAGCTCTTAGTATGGTCCTTTGGTGGCTATGCAGTCACTGCTGTTCCATGGATCAGACACAGTTTGGATCGATGCCATCTTGTAAGATTTTGGGTTGGGTATTTCTAATACATTGTGCTAACTATTTCTTCCCAATCAGGCCATTCTTGGGGGTGAACATTTCTGTGTAGCTCTGGAACATAATCCTCCTACTCAGAATGCATTGAGGACTTCATCTTTTGAACCCCATGGACCTGTACCACTGCACAGACCCATGCCTATACTGTGGTCCAGTTTCTAAATGTTGAGAAATTCTAGGATCAATTAGAGTCCTGTGTGGGACAGTCTGAAATGCTGGAACAATTGTGATTGGAAGCTTTCTTTGAATCCTGGAAGCTGTCTTGACTGATGACTAACAGCAATTGAAACTCTTGTTGCTAGAACATTAAGAATACAGATGTCAATGTCTCACATGCTGGGAAGAGTGCATCCTGTCAGGTCTGATCCAATGTCAGTGTCTCATTCTTTAGTTCCGAAAACATATAATTTCTCACAAGCATTATACAGTCCTAAAATTATGTGTATAAGCTGTGTGTGATGCACAGAACAATGAAGGCTGGTTTTCTGTTCTTGAGCAGAAAAAAAGACCTCTGTAAATCTTCATTTATGCCATATGGAGAATAGCACCTAACAGTAATTCATAGGGGTTTTATAGTCAACAAAAAGCATTATCTATGCATAGACATTCATGTCACAGCCAGTCTCTTAGCTAGTCCCATATGGTGGGATTAGCAATATAAGTTACCTGCTTGTTCTGCAGTTTACATTCTTCACATGCCAACTCTATTCCCTTCCCTCGTTCCCTCCTGGTCCCCCTTCCTCCCAATCCGCTCTCCCTTTTTCCCTTAGTACTCAGAAAGGGGCGGCCTCTTCCTCTAACATCGGACATCAGCCTATCATGTCTCATCTAGACTACCTGTAACCACTTCCTCTGTAGCCTGGAAAGGCTGTCTTGCCAGGGGGAAGTGATCTAAGTTTGGTGGCCAGAGTGCATGTCTGAAGTAGTCCCTACTCTCCACACATGGGCTCCACAAGGAGACTGTGCTACTACATCTGAGAAATAAGTCTAGTCCACATTATACATGATCCTTGGTTGACATTTCAGCTCCGTGTTGTTATCCTGTATTATGTGGGTAATGTCTAATTATGAGTGAGTATATACCATGCATGTGTTTCTGGTTCTGGGTTACTTTACTCAGGATGATTTTTTCCAGTTCCATCCATTTGCCTGCAAATTTCAAAATTTCCTTGCTTTTAATAGCTGAATAGTATTCCATTGTGTAAATAACTACAGATTATTTACCCATTTTTTGGTTGAGAGACATCTAGGTTGTTTCCAGATTCTGGATATTATGAATAAAGATGCTATGAATGTTGCTGAGCAAATGTCCTTGCTGTATGGTGGAGCATCTTTTGGGTATATTCCCAGGAGTGGTATGGCTGAGTCCTGAGGTAGAGTTATTCCCAATTTCCTGAGAAGCCACCATGTTAATTTCCAAAGTGGTTGTACAAGTTTGCACTTTCACCAGCAATGGAGGAGTGTTCCCCTTTTTCCATATCCTTTCCAGCATGTGTTGTCACCTGAATTTTTGATCTTAGCCCTCCAGATAGGTATAAGATGGAATCTCAGAGTCATTCTGAGTTGTGTTTCCCCTATAACTAGGTATGTTGAACATTTCTTTAAGTGGTTCTCAGCATTCAATATTCCTCTGTTGAGAATCTTCTGTTTAGTTCTGTACCCCATTTTAAAAATTGGATTATTTGGTTTGGTGGTGTTTAATTTCTTGAGTTCTTTATATAATTAGCTCTTTGTCAGATGTAGGGTTGGTGAAGATCTTTTCCCCATCTGTAGGCTGTCATTTTGTTCTGTTGACAGTTGCATTTGCCTTACAGAAGGTTTTCAGTTTCATAAGGTCCCATTTATTAATGGTTAATCTTAGGGCCTGAGCTGTTGGTGTTCTGTTCAGGAAGTTGTCTCCTGTGATGATGAGCTCAAGGCTCTTCCCCACTGTTTTCTTCTAACAGATTTAGTGTGTTTGGTTTTATTTTGAGGTCTTTAATTTTTCAGACTTCAGTTTTGTGCAGCATGATAGATATGGATGTATTTTTATTTTTCTACATGTAGCCATCCAATTAGACCAGCACCATTTGTTGAAGATGCTATCTTTTATCCATTGTATGCATTTGGATTCTGTGTAAAAAACCAATGTCCATAGGTATGTGGGTTTATTTCTGAGTCTTCAATTTGACTCCATTGATCAATCAGCCTATTTCTATGCCAATACCATGCTATTTTTATTACTGTTGCTCTACAGTACAGCTTGAGATCTGGGATGGAGATTCCTCCAGAAGATCTTTTATTGTACATGATCATTTTTTCTAGTCTGAGTTTTTTGTTTTCCCATATTAAGTTGAGAAGTGATCTCTTAAGGTAAAGAATTGTGTGGGTACTTTGATGAGAACTGCATTGAATCTGTAGATTGCTTTTGGTAAGTTGGCCATTTTTACTATGTTAATTCTACCAATTCATGAGCATGGGAGATCTTTCCAACTTCTGAAATCTTCAAATTCTTTCTTCAGAGATTTGAAGTTTTTTTTCATACAAATCTTTCACTTTCTTGTTTAGAGTTACACAAAGATACTTTATATTATTTGTGGCTATTGTGAAGGATGTGGTTTCCCTAACTTCTTTCTCAACCTGTTTGTCACTTGTATACAGGAGGGCTACTGTTTTTTTTTTGTGTGTGTGTGTTGATGTTGTATCCAGCCACTTTGCTAAAGATGTTTATCAGTTGTAGGAGTTGTTTGATAGAATTTTTGGGGTCACTTATGTATACTCATATCATATGCAAATAGTGATAGGTTGACTTCTCTTTTCTGATTTGTATCCGTTTGATTTTCGTTAGTTGCTTTATTGCTCTAGCTAGGATTTTGAGTATTATATTGAAGAGATATGGAGAGAGTGGACAGCCTTGTCTTGTCCCTGCTTTCAGTGTAATTGATTTAAGTTTCTCCCCATTTAGTTTGATGTTGGCGATAGGCTTGCTGTATATTGCCTTTTTAATGTTTAGGTGTGTGCCTTGTATCCCTGCTCTCCAGGACTTTTAACATGAATGGTTATTGGATTTTGTCAAATGCTTTCTCAGCATCTAAGGAGATGATCATGTGATTTTTTTCTTTCAGTTTGTTGATATGATGAATTACATTGTTGTATTTACATATATTGAACCACTCCTGCATGCCTAGGATGAAGCCTACTTGGTCATGGTGGATCATAGTTTTGATGTGTTCTTGAATTTGGTTTGCAAGTATTTTATTGAATATTTTTGCATCAATGTTCATAAAAGAAATTGGTCTGAAATTCTCTTGTTGAGACTTTCTGTGGTTTAGGTATCAAGGTGACTGTGGCTTCATGGAATGAGTTTGGTAATGTTTCTTCTCTTTCTATTTTATGTACTAGCTTGAAGAGAATTGGTATTAGCTCTTCTCTGAAGGTCTTGTAGAATTCTGCACTGAATCTATCTGGTCCTGAGCTTTTTTTTTTTTTTTTTTTTTTGGTTTGAGACTTTTGATGATTGCCTCTATTTCCTTAGGTGTGATAGGACTATTCAATTTGTTTACCTGATCCTTATTCAATTTTGGTAGTTGGTAGTTATCAAGAAAATTGTCCATTTAATTTAGGGTTTTGAATTTTGTGACATATAGGCTTTTGAAGTAAGACCTGATGATTTTTGGATTTCCTCAGTGGCTATCATTATGTCCCCCTTTTCATTTCTAATTTGTTTATTTGAATATCCTCCCTCTATCTTTTAGTTAGTTTGGCCAATGATTTGTCAATCTTGTTGATTTTCTCAAACAACCAGCTCTTGGTTTCATTGATTCTTTGTTTCCAATTTATTGATTTCAGCCCTGAGTTTGATGATTTCCAGCTACCTACTTCTCTAGGCCGTGTCTGCTTCATTTTGTTCTAGAACTTTCAGATGTGCTGTTAAGTTGCTAGAATCAGATCTCTCCATGTTTTTTTTTAATAAAGTCACTTAGTGCTATGAACTTTCCTCTGAGCACTGCTTTCATTGTGTCTCATATATTTGGGTATGTTGTGTCTTCACTTTCATTGAATTTTAGGAAGTTTTTAATTTTTCTTTTATTTCATCCCTTCCCCAGATGTCATTGAGTAGGGAGTTGTTCAGTTTCCATGAGTTTGTAAGCTTTCAGTTATTTCTTTTGTTGTTGAGTTCCAGCTTTATTCCATGGTGTTATGATAAGATGCAAGGGATTATTTTAATTTTCTTATATCTGTTGAGGCTTGCTTTGTGACCAAGTATATGGCCAATTTTGGAGAAGGTTCTGTGAGTTGCTGAAAAGAAAATGTATTCTTTTGTGTTTGGGTGAAATGTTCTGTAGATATGTTAGATCCATTTGTTTCATGATGTCTTTTAGTTTCCTTGTTTCTCCATTTAGTTTTTGTTTTTATGATCTGTCTATTGGGGAAAGAGGGGTTTTGAAGTCTCCCACTATTTATTTGTGGGTTTTGATGTGTGGCTTAAGTTTTAGTAATGCTTCTTTTTACAAATGTGGGTGCTTCTACATTTGAGGCATATATGTTCAGAATTGAGACATCATCTTGATGTATTTTTCCTTTGATGAGGATGTATTACCTTTCCCATATCTTTTGATTAGTTTTGGTTGAAAGCCTATTTTATCAGATACTAGAATGGTTACTCCAGCTTGCATCTTGGATCTGTTTGCTTGGAATACCGTTTTCTAACCCTTTACTCTGAGGGAATGTTTATATTTATTGCTGAGGTGCATTTCTTGTATGCAGCAGAATGATGGATCCTGTTTTTGTTTCCATTCTGTCAGTCTGTGTGTTTTTACTGAGGAGTTGAGGCCATTGATATTGAGAGATATTAGTGATCAGTGGTTGTTAGTTCTTTTTGTTTTGATGGTGGTGGTGGTGGGAGAGGGAGAGGGAGAGGGAGAGGGAGAGAGAGAGAGAGAGAGAGAGGGAGAGAGAATGTGGTTTGGATTTGTGGATGAGGAGTTATTTATTTCCTGTGTTTTCCTGGGTGTAGCTAGCCTTCTTGAGTTGGGGTTTTTCCTCTAGTACCTTCTGTAGGACTGTATTTGTGGTTAGGTACTGATTAAACATGGTTTTTTCATGGAATATCTTGTTTTCTCCATCTATTTATTTTCAAAGTTTTGCTCGGTACAGTAGTCTGGTTTGCACCCGTGGTTTCTTAATGTTTACATGACTTCTGTCCAGGCCCTTCTAGCTTTCATAGTCTCTGTTCACAAGTCAGGTGCAATTCTGATCGGTTTGCCTTTCTATGTGACTTGACCTTTTTCTCCTGCAGCTTTTAGAAAAAAACTTTTATTACATATGTAGAAAACAAACTACATACAGCAGGGAGAACCATGTGACAATCAGGAGAATAATGAGTTCTATACATGTGCTATATTCTGCGTGTCTTTGAGGCTTTCAAAGACCTTATTCAACTATTTTACCTCATGTATTGGTAGAGTCATATCTATCTGTAAGATATATAGGTTATATATTCTTGTGTTAAAATCTGCCAATTATTTGACATGCCCATGTTTTGTATCAGTATACTGAATTCTATAGCAATGACTTGGACATAACCTTCATTATGAGTAAAAATTAAAGCCTTGAGTTATGGAGTAGGTTCAATCATTTAGCTTTTTTTCTGTCCTCCCTCTATGTTCCTAAATCTCCCATTTTTTCTTTTCAGCTCCCATCTCCTTGCCTACATATGTAAGATAAAGGCAGAGAGAGGTGTTCCTGTGTTTCCCCTAATTTTTCTCTGTATAGATAGCTGTATAAGACCAATAATGAGTTATGACCACCTCCCGATGAGAATAAGCATTTGTACATCAAATGAGCAGACAGCAACCTATACAACACCCTCTTTGAGGGAAAGGGGCATCACTCTCTTATGGTTTCTTCAGGTTCAATTGAGGCACAAAATACCTTGGAGTAGCCCTCCCCCCAAAATTGGAGGGAATGGTTAAGCCACCTAGTGATTGCATTTGTGGTTCAGTTTCTAAATGTTGAGAGATTCCAGGCTTAGTAGGAGATTGCAATGGTGGTCCAACGTGGATCTGAAATTTTTTTACAATGTTGTCCAGGAAGCTGTCCAACTCTGATGAGTAAAAGCTACAGAATTATCCGGGGCTGGAACTAGGAAGATGCAGGATGTCAGTGTCCATCATGCTGGGAGGAATGATTTCTGTCAGGTCTGATCCTGCTGGTTAATTTGTTCTCAGTAAGTGCTGCTGATGTTCCTGGTGCCACAGCAGCCACTGAAATAGCTGTCTCTGTGCTGTCGCTGCAGCTCCCACTGCTGCAGCTGCTGCCTTGAATGCTCTGCTCCCCAGGGTGTCCGTGGTTTTTCTCCGTGTTTGGGGGTGTATAAGTTTGTCCCTATTTTGTTCCTGGCGCACTATGGTTTCTCCTGCTATAGTGGCTTGGGGAGGTTGGTGTTCCTGCTTAAGAAATAAGTCCAATTTTCTGCCTTGATTTCTCTGGCATCTAAACAAGGTCCAGCCTGCTCAGCGCCATCTAGCAAACCTTCCTCCAAGTTTTGTCTCATATTTATGAGTAAATTTAACATTGATGAAGGGGAAACCTAAGGCCCCATGTAAACAATCTGCTAACTAATTACCTTTATGCATTTCATAAGAGCATATTGATCACTTGGTTTTGTTGCCTATGAAGACAAGAGGCCATGACACTATTATAGATCACATACAGTAGTTCATATTTTGTATGTCTCCCTCCAGGTATAATACCTTCATGGTGATAAACAACATGACAAAAGCAACTTATAAAGAAAGGGTTCATCCGAGGTTTCAGAGATTTAAAATCCATGATATCAGAATGGAGGCAGCAGGCAGCATACATATTAGCAGGAGCAGAAGCTCAGGGCTCACATATCAAGCTGTATGTATGTATGTATGTATGTATGTATGTCTGTCTGTATGTATACCATTTGTGTGCCACAACTGGAATTATAAATGGCTGAGAATCATCATACGAGTGCTTTACAAGAAAAGCAAATACTCTTTTTTTTCTTTCAAGTGTATTTCTTTTATTAAAAGTCACATGATGTCTGCTCATTTCAATCAGCAAGAAAAGACAGAATTATTTAATGCTCTGTGTCACTTTAAGACAGTCATTTTATGCTCTGTATTACTCTGTGCTCTCTCTCTCTCTCTCTCAAACACCCCCCCACACACACACATACACACACACACACACACACATCTTGCCTTCTTGTCACTATAATGATAAAAATAGCATTGCAATTAGTATATTTCCCAACTACAGCCAGGGAAACCATTGATCCGCCTCTATCACTATATTTTTTTTTTTTTTGTTGTTGTTGATATTTGGACAGTGAAAATTAGCATAAATAAATATGTCCAGGCCAAACAATATGTTTTCTATAAAACATATCTGCTATAAATATCTTTGATTTTTTAAAAAAATGAAAACCTGTTGTGAGAGCATCTAAACATTTGTGGTTTGGGAATTCTAAGTTGGTCCTTCTTGAAGCTTGAGCTTCTTCTTTAAAAAAATTAATTTATTTATTAAGTTTACAGTGTTCTGCCTGCATATGTACTGAAGGCCAGAAGAGGTCACCATACCTCATTATAGATAGCTGTGAACCAACATGTTGTTTCTGTGAATTTAACTCAGGACCTCTGAGCCATGTCTTCAGCCTTGGTCCTTGGGCTTCTACATTGGCTTTCTTCTTAATGATTGCTTACTCTCTTTGAAGGTACTTTTTATTGTTGATTTAACCTGGATAATCTCACATGCCTGTGCCCAGGAAATTTACTTCCTCATTTGCAGCCTACTTTGCATAGCTTCATAATGCCAGTGAAGCCGCCCATGTCTTATAAACCAGGGCTTTGTAGTGAGGACTGAAATGCAGCAGACAGGCAGGGGCATCAAGATGGAGTCAAAGACCCAAGTCTTCTTATTCCTGCTATTCTGGGTGTCTGGTGAGACATTAAATGTTTTATGATATCTTATAAAATGATTTGTTTGTCGAGAAACACCTATTTCTGATAGGAAGCCAATAATAAGCAGGGAGTGACTTTAGAAAAGACATTTTAGATGAAGACAATTGTATGAGGAATCTTTGTGTGTGAGTGTGTATGTTCATTGTCTATTTCTGATTACAGGTGCTGATGGGAACATTGTGATTACACAGTCTCCCACATCCATGTCTACACCTGTAGGAGGCACGGTCTCCATGAGCTGCAAGGCCAGTCAGAATGTGGGTACTGGTATATCCTGGTACCAGCAAACACCAGGGCAGCCTCCTAAACTGCTGATCTACTATGCATCCACTCGGCACACTGGAGTCCCTGATCGCTTCACAGGCAGTGGATCTGGCACAGACTTCACTCTCACCATCAGCAGTGTGCAGGCAGAAGACCTGGCAGTTTATTACTGTCAGCAGCATTACAGTACTCCTCCCACAGTGCTTAAGACTACAACACAAACCTCCTTGAGAATGTCATCAGCTAACTACAACACACACATCACTGAGCTTTCACACTTCTCCTTTTTGCCTGAGACCTGCCATGCATGACTAATTGATGTAAAGTTAAGTAGAAAATCAATGAACAGTTGGCATTTTAGATCCTTTGAATTGGAAAGTCTTTATTGCAAAATGAAATAAAGACATTTGTATCTTTACATTTTTTCTCATGTTCCAATTCTGTGGATTGAACATGATAAATTCATTGTTTTATATGTTGGAGTGCAAAAGTTCAACTTGAGTCTCCATGGGCTGAGGTGAAGAGCTGAGCTGACGTAATTCCCACTGGAGGAACTTGGCTTTTGCTTTGCTCAGGTTTGAGAAGATTTCCTTATTCTTGGACTGCTGGCATCAAGGTCTCCTTTTGGTTAAATTAGTATCTGTTAGATATTGGTATCTCCCAGATCTTGGTATCTCTTAGATGTTGGTATCTCTTTGATCTTGCTATCTCTTAGATGTTTGTATCATAGATCTTGGTATCTCTTAGATGTTCAGATACATATAATTCTTATGGCCTTAAAAATGAAAAGATAGGGGGATGTTGAGAGCCAAACCAACCGAAGGCTTTCTCAGAGACCCTGATCATAGGAAAAAGGGACCATTTTATCTGTATTTTTGCTCAAGGTAGACAGGTACACTTGTCAAGGTCCAGTCTGGACATGGGGCCTGCACCTTGAAGGTATTCAAGTTTCAGTGCCTGGGAACTTGGCTTTTCCTCCTGAATGGCATGGTTATCAGTTCTGCTACAGTTGTGTCTGAGAAATCCTGTGTTTTCTTTGCTAACAGTATCTGATTTAGCTTTCTTCTTACCTTGATCTATTACCTCATCAAATAGTATACAAGATGGTGTACCTTTTAGTAAACTTGCTTGACATAGACATCAGCTTATGGAACTTTTCCTGGTTCCAACTTTTGCTTTTGTCTTTTAATTCCTCCATCTGTGGTTCTCCCTTTTGACAAATCATCAATCTGTATTGTTACCTTTGCAGCTTTATTTTATTGTGGGATGTTTTCTTTTCTCTATTGTTTCTTAAAATTATTCATTCCGATTACATCCCTATTTTTATCCCTTACCTTGTATCTTCCTGTATGCCCTCCATCCCTCTTTTAACACTGTTAACCTTCCCTAGACTTGTGACAGAAAGGGACCTCCTCCCTCCCCACCATATAATCACAACCGATCTAGTCTCATCTGGATAGCCTGCTTCCCATTCCTCTGAGTGCCACCAGGCCTCTCCACCAAGGGGAAGTTGTCAAATAAGGGGCACCAGAATTCATGTCAGAGGCAGTGCCCACTCTCCCCACAACCATGGAAAATGCACTGTCATTTGGCTAGATCTTAACAGGATGTCTAGGTTTATGTTATGCATTATCCTTGGTTGGTACAGCAGTTTGTTCTATTCCCTCTGGGTCCAGATCCACCATCCTTTTAGGTCTTCTTGTAGGGTTCCTATATCTTCTGGGTCCTTCAATCTCCCCAATCTTCCATACAACTCTCACCTAGAATTCAATAGTCAGTCCCAGCATCTGTCCCAATTCCTTGCAGAGTGAAGACACTCAGAAGACATCCATGTTGAGTATATACCATATGTGTCTTTCTGTGTCTTGGTTAACTCACTGTGGATGATCATTTTTAGTTCTGTCTGTTTGCCTGCAAATGTCAAGATTTCCTTGTTTTACTAGCAGAATAATATTCCATAGTGTAAATGTATCTCAGTTTCTTTATCCATTCCTCAGTTGAGGGACATCTAGGTTGTTTACAGATTTTGCCTCTAAAAAATAAGGCTACTATGAACGTAGTTGAGCAGATGTTCTTGTTGTGTGGTGGAGCGTCTTCCAGGTATATTCCAAGGAATGCAATAGCTGAGTCTTGAGGTAGCCCTATTCCAAATTATCTCAGAAAATGCCTGATTGATTTCCAAAGTGGTTGTACAAGTTTGCACTGCCACCACCAATCGAAGTGTGTTCCCCTTTCTCCACATCCTTGCCAGTATGGGTTGTCACTTGAGTTTTTGATCTTAGCCATTCTGAAGGATGTAAGATGGAATCTCAAAGTTGATTTGATTTGCGTTTCTCTTATGCTAAGAATTTTGAGCATTTATTTAAGTGTTTCTCAGCTATTCCATATTCCTCTGTTGAGAATTCTCTGTTTAGCCTGAACCCCATTTCTTAATTGGGATATTTGGTTTGCTTGTGTTTAATTTCTTGAGTTCTTTATATATTTTGGATATTATCCCTTTGTTAGGGTTAGTGAAAAACTTTTCCCAGAGTGTAGGCTTCCTTTTGTTCTGTTGACAGTGTATTGTTCATTACAGAAGCTTCTCAGCCTCATGAGGTCCCGTTCATTAATTGTTGACCTTAGAGCCTGGGCTGTTGGTGGTCTGTTTGTGAAATTGTCTCCTGTGCCAATGAGTTGAAGGCTTTTCCTTGCCATAGACTGTCACAGTTGGGTATAGATCCTTGATAATGGGAGTTCTCAAAAAATCGGTGGACAGAGATTTGGTGAGTGACAAACAGAAGCAAACACAGAGGCAGTTTGAATCTGATTGTATTTTGCAGGTAAACAGTCTAGATTTTTATACACATTTTTGAAACAGGGAGTGTTTTGGGGCAACATTTCCCATGGAGTAGATTCAAAGGCAGTCAGTGAAGCAATCAGGCATACTCAGTACAAAGTACAAAGTAATAGTATGGTCATTTTTGAGTTATTGACTCGAATGAAACAATACAGGATACAGAATGCAAAGTACAGATGTCATCATTCTTAAGTTATCAGCTTGGTATCAGTACGCATGTGTTCTCTATGTCAAGGGTCCATGTTCTCTCAATTGAGGGACTTTTCCCAGCACCTGTGTGCTGGAGTTGTGGGAACCAAGACAGTTTTTTCTTAGTTCTCCTTTCTAATATCTGAGAGCCACTATTTGGATCTTTCTGAAACACTTTATTTCTTTCTAAGTCATAATATAAATTGTCAACTAATAAGTAATTCTTAGCCATGTTTCTTTTAAAAAATTTTAAATTAATTTATTCTTGTTACATCTCAATGGTTATCCCATCCCTTGTATCCTCCCATTCTTCCCTCCCTCCCATTTTCCCCATATTCCCCTCCCCTATGACTGTCCCTGAGGGGGATTTCCTCCCCCCGTATATGCTCATAGGGTATCAAGTCTCTTCTTGGTAACCTGCTATCTTTCCTCTGAGTGTCACCAGGTCTCCCCATCCGGGGGACATGGGCAAATATGAGGCACCAGAGTACGGGTGTAAGTCATAACCGTCTCTCCACTCAAGTGTGGAGAATATTCTGTCCATTCGATAGATCTGGGTAGGAGTTTAAAGTTTATCGCCTGTATTGTCCTTGGCTGGTGCCTTAATTTGAGTGGGACCCCTAGGCCTAAACCTGCCTATCATAAAGTTCTACTTGTAGGTTTCTAGGACCCTCTGGATCCTTCTACTTTTCTATACTCCCATGCTTCTCTCATCTAGAGTCCCAATAGGGTGTCCTCCCCTCTGTCCCTGTTTCCTGGTAAGGGAAGGCTTTCGTGGGATATGCCCCTTGGGCTAGTATGCAGATATAAGTGAGTATATACCATTTGAGTCTTTCTGCTTCTGGGTTAACTCACTCATTATGATCATTTCTAGCTCAATCCATTTATCCACAAATTTCGGGAATTCCTTGTTTTTAATAGCTGAGTAATATTCCATAGTGTATATGTACCACAGTTTCTTTATCCATTCTTCTACTGAGGGACATTTAGGCTGTTTCCATGATCTGGCTATTACGAATAAGGCTGCTATGAACATGGTTGAGCAAATTTTCTTGCTGTGTGCTGGTGCATCTTCTTACTTTCTAATTTGTTAGTTTCAGCCCTGAGTTTGATTATTTCCAGACGTCTATTCCTTTTGTGTTTTTCTGCTTCTTTTTTTCCTAGGGCTTCCAATTGTGTCATTAAGATGCTTATGTGCGCTGTTTCCAATTTCTTTTTATTTTTTTCTTTTGTTTTTTTAATTTATTTTTTAAATTAATTTATTCTTGTTACATCTCTATGATTATCCCATCCCTTGTATCCTCCCATTCTCCCCTCCCTCCCATTTTCCCCTTATTCCCCTCCCCTATGACTGTTCCTGAGAGGGATTACCTCCCCATGTATATGCTCATAGGGTATCAAGTCTCTTCTCGGTGACCTGCTGTCCTTCCTCTGCGTGCCACTAGGTCTCCCCCTCCAGGGGACATAGTCAAATGTGAGGCACCAGAGTACATGAGAAAGTCATATCCCTCTCTCCACTCAAGTGTGGAGACTGTCCTGTCCATGGGCTAGATCAGGGTAGGGGTTTAAATTTTACCGCCTGTATTGTCCTTGTCTAGTGCCTTAGTTTGAGCGGGACCCCTTGTCTAATTTCATTTTCAAGGCACTTAGTGCTATGAATTTTCCTCTTAGCACTGCTTTCAATGTATCCCACAAATTTGCGTACGTTATTCCTTCATTTTCATTGAATTTCAGAAACTCCTTGATTTCTTTCTTTATTTCTTCCATGACCGACGTGTCATTTAGCAGAGATTTGTTTAGTTTCCACTTATGTGTAGTCTTTTTGTTATTTCTGTTGTTGTTGAATTGCAGCCTAAGAGCATGGTGATCTGAAAGGATACAATGTATTATTTCTATCCTCTTGTATCTGTTGAGGCTTGCTTTGCTGGAAACTGGAGACGCCATGTTGTTTTGGTTTTTCTTTGTGTATGCTTTTACGCTGTCCTTTAGACATCTTGTTTTTTTTTTTTGTTTTTGTTGGGTAGCTTCCAGAGTTGGATGGAGGGAGTCTGATGATAGATTCACTTGTTTTCCCATGATTTCCGTAGCCTGGAAGCTGTGATACTTCACTGGTGTGGATGGCAGGAGGTTAGCCCTGTTGTTTTGGACTCTCACAGCCAGTGATCCTCAGCTCTTCTGTGCTGTGGGTCCTGCAATCATTCTGGGTCTCTGAATGAGTGTTAGGTCAGGCCAAGGTATCCACAGCCTTCTGATTTTCCTGCCAAGTACAGCCAGGGACACTGGGCCTGAACCACGCACTGAGCTCGGCTACATTCTCAGGGCCTGAATCGTCTGCCGAGCTCAGCGAGGGATTCTGGGCCCAAAATGCACACAGGGTCCAGCCATAATTTTCGGGCTGGGACTGTGCACCAAGCTCAGCTAGGGGCTTTTGGCCCAAAGTGCGTGCTGTTGTCTGTTATTGACTCAGGGCCCGAACTGTTCGCCAAGCTCAGGCAGGAATTCTGGATTCAAACTGCACACTGTGTCCAACCAGTGTCTTAGAGCCAGGACTGTGGTAAAAGTTCCATTAGAGTCTCTGGGCCCATTCTGTCTGCCAAGCACAGTTAGGGACTCTGGCCCTAAACTGCACGCTGAGCTCCAGCAGAGTCTCCTAGCAGAATTGTGTACCGAGCTCAGCCAGCGACTATGGACCCACATTGCATGCTGAAATCAGCCTGGGACTCCGGGCCTATACTGCGTGGATAGTCCAGCCAGAGCCTTGGGGCTGCCAAGCCTGTGAGCACAGCTCAGGTAGAGACTCTGGGCCTAATCTGCCTGGCAAGTCTAGGTAGGACCTCTGGGATGAATCTGTGTCAGTGCCCCAGAACTAACCCCTGAGCTGGGCTAATGTCTTGGGCAGAACTGCTCGTTGAGGTGAGCTGGTGCCTAGGGTGGCACTGAGCGCTCTCCCCAGCCTGTGTCACAGCAGGAGAACTGTGCCTGCGCTGAGCTCGTGCCTAGGGTAGACCTGAGCACTCCGGTCAGCCTGTGTCAGAGCAGGAGAACTGCGGCTGCGCTGAGCTGGTGCCTAGGGTGGACCTGAGTGCTCCGCCCAGCCTGCATCATGTCAGGTGAACTGCAGCTGCACTGAGCTGGTTCCTAGGGTGGACTTGAGCGCTCTGCCCAGCGTGCATCCCAGCAGGAGAACTGCGGCTGTGCTGAGCTGGTGCCTAGGGTGGAACTGAGTACTCCGCCCAGCCTGCATAACAGCAGGGGAGCTGCCGCTGCACTGCGCTGGTGCCTTGGGCAGAATTGCTTGCTGCGCTGAGCCAGCGTCTCCATGGCACTGAGCACTGAGCTGAACCCGGGACTCTGGGGCTGAACTGTCCGCCGAGTCCAGTCTGGGTCACAAGGCACCATATGACCCAAATCCTGTCTACAGTCCCCTCTCCTGCAACAACTCCCACTGGCCACCACACCAATCGCCTCCACCGGAAGGCTCTGAGCTGCAAACCTCAGCCACTGCCACTGGTGTCGCTGGTGCCGCCACTGCTGCTGCTGCCTCCGCTGCTGCCGCTCCGATACGAGAAAATCTGCTTTCCTCTCGTGTGCAGGGGCATGCAGGTTCTCCGCACCCTGGTCCCCCTGAACCATCGAACTCTCCTGCTGCCGTGGTATCGGGACCCCAGTGTTCCTGGCTCAGAAATCTGTGCAGTTCCCTGAATTGTTCACTGGAGCTTCCAAACATGGTCCACACTGCTTGCCGCCATCTGTAGAGTGGGAGGCTCTGCTTTATGAACCCTGAGTCCGGATGCTGGTGCCAGGAGCCTAAAACGAAGCTATCCTGTGAGCCTCCCTTGGACGCTCTTCCTGTCAGGCAGCTTGGAGCCCTCATCACTCTACTTTGATACATTGCAAGAGAGAACCTTCCAGGGAATGGTTCAAGGCCTTGGGCTCTGGTTGCTCCAGGTCCAACTGCAAATTTCATCGAATTGCTGTTCTGCTGAAATCCAGCTGGGGATTGTTTCTAGGACCTGATACTCACTTCTTAATTGCTGGAATTCCAAGTGTACCTTACCTTATATATCCCAAAAAAATAATATATTGTGTTAATGTTTTATCTGAGTTATAGAAAATCCTACCACATCTATTATTTCTTGTCACAGATTTTGAGTAGCCACAACCACTCATCCAGAGATTAAAATATTCTACGTTATGGAATGACAAAGTAGGGCCTGGAGAGATGGCTTGCTGGTTAAGATGGCTGCTCTTCCAGTAGTCTTGAGTTCAATTCCCAGAAAACACATAGTTCCCTACCATCATCTATAATGTTTTCTGTTGCATCTTCTGGTATGCAGGTGTACTCATATACATGAAATAAATATGTTTTGGGGGGCTATAGAGGTGGCTCAGAGGTTAAGGACATTGTCTTTTCTCTCTAAAGGTCCTGGTTCAATTTCCCGCAATCACACAGTGGCTTACAAACATCTATCATGATATCTGGTGCCATATTCTGTCATGTGGAAAGAATACTGTATAAGTAATAAAGAAAAATGAATAAGCCTTAAAAAAAGAAAAGAACAACAAAGCTGAATTCAGCCTTGTACTGTGTCTGGATAGTTTGCATCTCACACTTACTTTCCTTAGGCCTCCATGCATGGCGGTGTCCATGGAAGAGAAAGCTCTGTGTCAAAGTCATAAGCTTCAGACCACCTGGTTCCAAAGCCAGGAAAGGATTAATCTTTGTTAATTTCAGGCAGCTGGCTTGTAACACATTTTAAATTACACCCCAAGGATTTTAACACACCAGGATATATTGAGGAAACTAAATTTGTATGAAAAGCAATAATAAGTATTGTCAGATTTTTTCTATTATACATAAAAGAAGGTGGAAAATTTACCTTCCAATTCCCCATGCCCATGTTTATCTGCTGGAGTCTTTGGATTTGTAAGAGCCTTATCTCTATGTGTCTAATCTGAAGAGATCAGGACATGGCATGAGAGCACAGTGTGAATTCACTGCAACTGTCACAAAGCAAAGTATAAAGTGTAGTAAAGACTGAGAGCACATGACAACTTGTTAGACATTGATGGTGACAATTACCCATCTTTCGAATTATTGATCTTGACATATGGACCTTCATTAATCTACATATTGTCCGTCTCTTCCTTATGTTGGATAGTTAGCAGTTTATAGATGAGATCTGAATATGTGTATCACAAATTATTTATGATTTTATAGTTGAAAAGTAGATGTATATAATTATATATTTTGTGCAGAATAAAAGAAAAATGTATATAGATTAAATGCCTATTTAATTTTCAATAATATTCTTGGCTTAATGCTAATATGTTAACAGCAGATGAATATTTTACTTTGGATATCAAATGCGATGATCTGCCTTGTAACCAATTGAGTAATGATACACATTTTGAGAGATTGTCTTCATTCATAGATTAGAGTGGCCTAGAACTTGCTGTGTACCCCAAGCTGGCTATAATTTCTTAGTTTTCTGATTTTGCAGCTCCAGTTTTGAGATACACATGCAAATCTCACTTTTGTCACATTTGTTTATTTTTCTTTTTTGTATACATTGCACACAATCCTGGGATTATAATTTACCTCATACATATTCTCATAATTTGCTAATATGAATTCTTGTGGATATTTAATATTGTTATTGTTATTGATTTTCATTCATACTCAAATTTTTCCCCCTTTGGATGGCAACAGTCTCTGATGCTGTGGTCTACTGGTCTCTCTAAGATAATTACTTGCTATAGGATAGCTATGGCCCCCCTATTGGAGAAATTTTGAAGTGTGAGCAAGACCACATTTTCTAATATAATATTTCTAGATTTCTCTAGAATATGCATTTCCAGAAAAACCCTTTTGGTAGTGTTAGTCTCTAGGCATGACACTGTGAAGAGATCTAGTTAGTTTTATTTGCCTCCATTTTCTCAAATTTAGAGCCAGCTTTCAGGTCCCTGAAGTTGTGGGAAACATACTTGTTAATTTCTCTTGGGCTTGTGTTTACTTTGAGATAAAACTTCTCTTACCCCAGGCTTAAATAAATGTCCCTCATGATTTCCACAGGGCATATGTGGGATTCTTTTTGCATCCTTGTCCCATATTTATCTTTGAAGTTGGGGCCCAAACATTTGAGGCACTGTTCGTTGTCCTCACTATAAGGGTGATATTGGAGATAAAAGACAATGAACAAATTCAGCCTCAATTTTTCTCTCTTTTTTGATTTTCCTCTTTCCTCCCTCAACCATTACCTTACCTCATTGGGCATTTTATTAATCTACATTTCTCTCTTTTATTCTTAGGATTTTCTGAGCATATTTTATTATTTCCTTAGGATTGTCAGTCTGAGATAGCTCTGCCAAAGTTTCTGCAAAACTCACCTGATTTAAATATGTCTTGAATTTTAATGCAAAACCTGCTAGTAGTCCAGTGACTGCTCATGCCCTCTCTCTCTCTCATGGTATTTTTTAAAGTTGATTGACACCTGCCACTCTCACACACACTGCAAGGTGTTTGCTTTTGTATTTGCTATCTGCTTTGCATGGGACCCTCCAGGCCAGCCCAGCTGCTCAGAATTTATAAACTAGGCCCTTGCATTGTGACTGAAGTGCATCGGACAGGCAGGCGGAGCAAGATGGAGAAACAGACCCATGTTCTCATGACCCTGCTGCTATGGGTGTTTGGTAAACATTCAATGTGTTATCTTTTCAGAGTTTCAGTATATGCTAGGGAATAATATTTCTTATGTAACACAACTCTATCATGACATTGCAAGGACATTTAAATGATAATTTTCACCTGTTGCTATAATATGTGTTTATGTACATATGCATGTTTACTATCTATGTATGATTGCAGGTACCTATGGGGATGTTGTGATGACCCAGTCTCCATCCTCCCTGGCAGTGTCAGGAGGGGAGAAGGTCACCATCAGCTGCAGGTCCAGTCAGAGTATTTTAGGCAGTGGAGATCAAAAGAACTACTTGTCTTGGTACCAGCAGAAATGAGGACAGCCTCCTAAACTACTGATCTGCCATGCATTCACTTGGGAAACTGGGGTCCCTGATCGTTTCATAGGCAGTGGATCTGGAACAGATTTCACTTTCACCATCAGCAGTGTGCATGAAGAAGACATGGCAAGTTATTACTGTCAGCAGGGTCACAGTACTCCTCCCACAGTGCTTCAGCCTCCAACACAAACCTCCTTGAGAGTCTCACCAGCTGCCTGCACCACACACAACCCTGGGGCTGCACAGTTCCCCTTCTGCCTGAGAGCAGGTGTGCCTGAAAAACTGAAGGAAAACTTAAAAAGCCCATTAAAAATAATTGATTCAATGTCTTTTATGTCTTACGGTATGAAAAGTCTATATACCAAAATGCAGAAAAGAACTAAGCATTACCTTACTATCCCTTCGGCAACACATTACCAAAAACTCTGTTGCTTGAAAATGAATGGTATCTTTATTTTTCATTTTTTATAATTCTGTAAATCTGTATCCAACATAAGACTCTATGACTTAGGTGTCAATGTTAGAAAACATTAGTCTTGGTGGCAAGTATCTTTGCCCTCTGAGCAATCTTGTTACCCATTAAAATTCTTTATTGATATGTAGTCATTGTACACAAGTTTCCTAAAGGAATATCTTTGAAATCCATTCTGTGTTTTGACCATTTCCACTAATCTTCCTTATTGCCCTTTCCACTTCTTGCTATTACTTTCTCCCTAGTCTCTCTCTGTCTCTCTCTGTCTCTGTCTCTGTCTCTGTCTCTGTCTCTCTCTCTCTGTCTCTCTCTCTCCCCTTCTCTCTCTGTCTCTCTCTTCTCATTATTTTTCTCTTTCTTTCTCTATCTCACATATATACATATGCACACACACACACACACACACACACACACACACACACACACACACATATATATATATATATATATACAGATATTCACACATAAACTCATATATATCCACTCATGAACTTTGCATACAACATATTAAGGATCTACATGAGACAAGATATATTTTTTGGTCTTATTTCTGAGGGCACATATCCCTCTAAAGTATCTTCACTTGCCTTCTGACTGTGGAGACTGACATACTAGGTACTTCTCACCCTAAATATGACCAAGACAGACAAGTACTTTGTCTTTGGATTATCTTTTTGGCCTATATTGAATTTTGGACTAGTGTAAGGAGTGACTTTGCTCATTCACAGTGACCTGTTTTTCATGCTCATGTCTCTAAGTGTTTTAGCTTCTGAGGACAATTATTTATTTTGCTTGATGCAATTCAGTGGTATAACTTCCCTTTGAAACCAAGAGGAACCTTATTCTTTCACTATTACATAAAATCAAAGTACTTTCTCTTCTAGCTAGGGATCACAACATGAAATGCACAATTGTTTGAAAACTTTGATATTGTTTAGGTTTCAAAGTTTTTCTAAAATTCTTCTATTCTTCACAATAGAGCATATATATATATATATATATATATATATATATATATATAGAGAGAGAGAGAGAGAGAGAATATAAGAAATGAGAGAGAAAAGAGGGTTGGAGAATATGAAATTGCACCAGGGAGGTTAGAAGACTTGGGTAGGAGTTGGGATAAAGGGAACCATGATCGAAATATATTATATTATTTAAAAAAGAAGTGGTGCTTACCTCCCCCTGTATATGCTCATAGGGTAGATGGGATAGCCATTGAGATGTAACAAGAATAAATTAATAAAAAAAATCAACAAAACAAAACAAAAAAGAAGTGGTGCTGTTTAAAATGAAAATCCCAATAGTTATATTTTACCAATAAAGATTCAGGAGCCAGATGCTTGAGTGAAAACCTGCTAGCTCAGAGAGGCAGAGAAAACACCAACTCCCATCATACCCATATCATATCCCAAGGGAAAAGGCCTAAAAGGCTTAAAAGCTCAGACGACAGCCCAGGAGGAAAAGGCCATAACCAAGCAACCAGACTAAAAACAAAAACAAAGATGTAACAAAACAAAAATAAAAGACCTGAAGACCAAAGGCTCGTTAGCTCACAGCTCAGTGATGCAAATATTCAAAAGCTCAAAAAGTCCAAAGGGCAAAGGCCAAGAAGCTGAAGAGCCCAAGAGTTAAAGAGACAAAAGCTGAAAGAGCTGAAGAGCTCAAAAGTTCCTTCTACTTCTAGTCTTAAATTACCTTTAACTAAATGTCCCTACTATTCTTTAATCACTGTCATCTGATTTCTTGATCTACCTCTTGACCTAGGATTAACTTTATTAAATCATGTGTATAGAAAGCTCTTGGAGTAAAAGCACATGCTAGGCCTGGCTGAACCACACCTTAATCACCTGTCTATAATAAACAGAAAGTTCTTGGATCAAAGATGTGTGTTAGGTTCAACCATAAGAAACAGGGACTTATAGTTTACAATCTAAGGGATCACAATGGGATTAAATATCCCGTAACAAAATGGGGTGAAGATTTAGCAGGGCAGTCTTCAAATCCCTTAGCATATGCTTGAGCTGCTCTGTGAATGGTTTTGACAACTCAAGTACCACTGAGAGAAGAGCAGGTGTCCCTCTGAGCATGAGCTTTTTGAGCTGCTTTGTATGTGGAATCATTAGGCAAAGGCTTAGGATGCATCTTCAAAGAAGCTTGTGTATGATCTGAAAAGGAGCCTGTAGTCCAGTTCTCATACATGGGGATAGCTTCTCTCCTGCTATGGGTTCTGCTTTTCTGGGTACCAGGTGATAGGTTTCAGAGAAGTGCTGGGAGCTTCCACTGCAGCCGTGTATATTTTACTGGCCTCTGGCCTCCTGATCACAGGAATTATAGCAATTTTATTCTTTCAGGTTCTATTTTGTTTTCTAAGAGCTCAGAATGATGCTTGTAGTGTTTGAGTATTTATCATTTTAAGCTCCAATGTGAACTTTACATTTTCTGAGTCTTCAGATAGATTCGCTATGTCTCTGGTACAAAAGGCCACCATCTTCTGTAAGTCCTGTGAGATCATCACTGACATACTATACAATAGTAATATGCAGTGATATAAACAGAAACCATGACAGCATCCCATACTCCTGATTTATGACTCTGGTGTCTGCTGGATTATTGGCAGTTGATCTGACATAGATGTCACACTTACCATTAATACTGTGGGGGTTAAAGATAATGCAAGCTATTACTACCATCAGGGTAAGGGTTTTACTTAGGGATTCTATTTCTGCTTACATGTATTGAATTGTTTACATTATCTTATTCATCTGTGTGTTTGTGTCCCCATAATATTCATTAAGGTATTTATTAATATCATCTAATGTCTTTGAAATATTCATAGTAGTTATTTTGCTATCATTGTTTTGTACTTCAGCTAAATAGCATTTCTGAGCTTCTGTTGGAATAGGGTTACTGCCTTCTGGAGGATGCATATTTTCTTGGCTGTTCATGTTTGTATTTTCCTCTGGAATCTAGTCATCTGGAGTTAAGATAATCAAGATGTGTCTTGCTGTATATATCTGATCTTTATCAATCCTTTTGCAGAAGGTACAGAGGAAGAGAAAACATACTTTTCTCTAAGTTTAAGTCTCAGTACAGTTTTTATATTAGTTTTTAAAAGAATGTGACTTCACTCTTTTGATCTTTTGAATTTTATTTTATTTATTATAGTTTATTTATTTTACAGGATTGTTATCCTGTCACTCTTATCTTCCCTTTCCCATCCTCTCTCCCTCTTCTGCTCTATTCCCCTCCACTAGTCCTCTGACAGGGATGGCTTTCTGCCCCACTGTCTGGCCAAAGCATATCAGGATATCCTGCATCCTCTTCCTCTGTGTGTCCTCAAGGACACCATGGCAAGAGGGTGTGATCAAACTGTGGGCACCAGAGTACATGTTAGAGGTTCAATGGCAGTCCACCCTCCTCCACCCCATGTGGAGAATTACCTGTCCATTGGCTACATCTGAACATGGGATCTCAGTTCTCTGCATGCATTGCCATTGGTTGGTTCACCAGTTTGTGAAACCCCCCGTGTACCCAGATTCACCATCTTGATGGTCTCTCTGTAGAACTCTTGACCCCTTCCAGTTTTTCCATTCTCCCATTCTTCCATACAACTAACATACAGCTGCTCTGCCTTGGGTCCAGCTTAGAGTCCTAGTATTTGTCAAAATCTCTTGCTGGGTGGAGTCTCTTATAGGACATCTATGTTGAGACAATATCCACTTATAAGTGAGTATATACCATTCCTGTCTTTCTGGGTTTGGGTTACCTCACTCAATGTGATCTTTTCTAGTTCCATACATTTGTCTGCAAATTTCATCATCATTTAAGTTTTGTAAAGAATTATGTAGGTATTTGATAAGTATTGCATTGAATCTATAGATTGCTTTTGGTAAGATGACCATTTTTACTATGTTTATTCTCTTGATCCATGAGCATGGGAAATCTCTCCATCTTCTGATATCTTGTTCAATTTCTTTCTTCAAAGACTTGAACTTTTTTCATACAAGTCTTTCACTTGCTTGGTTATAGTTACACCAAGATACTTTAAATTATCTGTGCTACTGTGAAGGGTGTAGTTTCTCTAATTTCTTTCTCACCATGCTTGTCATTTGTATACAGGGGGGCTACTGAATTTTGTTATTTGATTTTATACCCAGACAATTTGTGGAAGGTGTTTTTCAGTTGTAAGAATTCCTTGGTAGAATTTTTTGGTGTCAGTTATGCATAATATTGTATCATCTGTGAATAGTGATGCTTTGACTTCTTCCTTTTAAATTTGTATTCCCTTGATCTCGTTTAGTTGTTTTATTGCCCTGAGTATGACATCAAGTATAATATTGAAGATATAGGAATAGAGTCAACAGCCTTGTCTTGTCCCTGGTTTCTGTGGAATTGATTTAATTTTTTCTCCATTTAGATTCATGTTTGCTATAGGATTGTTGCATATAACCTTTCCTATATTTAGGTATGTGCCTTGTATCCATGAAATCTCTGAGATTTTTAAGATGAATAGGTGTTGGATTTTGTAAAAATGTTTTTCAGCATCTAAGGAGATGATTATTATTTTTTTGTTTTAGTTTGTCTGTATTATGTCTATGTATTGAACCACCCCTGAATACGTGGGATGAAGCCTACTTGACCACTGTAAATAATATTTTTGAAGTGTTCTTGGATTTGGTTTGTGATTAATTTTGAATCAATGTTTATATGAGAAATTAGTCTGAAATTCTTTTTGTTTGTTGGGTCTTTATGAGGTTTAGGTATCAAAGTGACTGTGGCCTTATAGAATGGTTGTGGTAGTGTTCTTTCTAATTCTATTTCATGGAATAGTTTGAAGAGAATTGACAGTTCTTCTTTGAATTCTGTGCTGAATCCCTCAGACTCTGGGTTTTTCTTGGTTGGGAGACTTTTAATGACTGCTTCTATTTCCTTAGGAGATATAGGTCTATTTAATTAGTTTACCTCATCTTGATTCAACTTAAGTAAGTGGAATTTATGATGAAAATTGTCCATTTCATTTATATTTTCGAATTTTGTGGCATATGGACTTTTGAAATAAGACCTAATGATCCTTTGGTTTTCCTTGGTGTCTGTAATTATTTCTCCCTTTCATTTCTGATTTTGTTGGTTTTAATATTCTCCCTCCGCCTTTTAGTTAGTTTGGCTAAGTGTTTGTCTGTCTTGTTGATTTTCTCAATGAACCAGCTCTTGGTTTCATTGATTATTTGAATTGTGGTGTTGCTTGTGTCTACAGTTCCAATTCTCTTGTGTTTTCAATTCCACTATTGTCTCAGGTTGTTTGTTTGTTTTTTCTTTGTTGCTTCTGCTTCCCTTTTTAGGTCTATAATAGTTTTCTTTTTTTCTTCTTGTTTAATTGTATTTTTCTGTAATTCTTGATAGGATTTATTCAATTCCTTCACCTGTTTAAATGTATTTTCCTATAACTCGTTTGAGAGATTTATTTTATTCCTTCAAGGCTACTATCATTTTCAGCACCTCATGTTTAAAATCTTCTTTTTGTACTTTAGGTATTTTAGTATATTTAGGGCTTGTTGAAGTAGGACCACTGGTTTCTGGTGGTGTTTTATACCTCTGAGTTTTGTTGCCTGTGTTTTTGAGCTGGCGTCTAGTCATCTGGTTGTCTCTACTGTTAGCAGGCCTAGAGGTTTTTCCAAAGTGGTCACTTTATGTGTTCAGGGTCCAGGCAAGTATGGAACAGGTAAAGAGAGCTTCAAGCTTAAGGCTGTTCACTAAGGCCTTGCAGAGGAGTCCTCAGAAGGGGGACAATAGGTATCGGAGAGTTTTCCAAGATCTGCTCTGATGAGTTGCTTGTCTCTGTCCCTGTTGAGTCAGGCAGAGGAGAGCCAGGCTGAGAGCCCTCCAAACAAAATATTCTTGGGTGCCACTCAGGCCTCCTAGTTATGGTAGAGAATGCACATTATGGCCAGTATCAGACTCACTTCTGCTGGTTATCTCTCTGTGTCCCACATGGGCCAGACTAGAGAGCAGTGGATGAAGTGTTTTGAAGCCCCAAGCTGCTCAGTTGTCCAAAGGTCATCCTTTGCTCTTCCTAGTTATGTTCTGGATTGGCTAAGCTGGTGGCGACTGGAAGGCGAGAGATCCAACCCCAATGCTTCTTCTGTGTCACACAGGCATCTTTAGGATGGCAACTAATGTGGGTTGTAGTCTATGGACAATTCATTTTGCTTGTTTTCTCTCTGTCTCAGATTAGCCAGGCTGGTAGGCAGTGGTCAGACAGAGATCCAAGCCCAAAAATGCTCCATTGCCCCACTGGTTGATTCCAATTCTTACTTCTGTGAACAGTGCATCAGTACACAAGGGTGTGGTAGTATCTCTATTGTGATGATTTGGATGATAATGGCCCTTATAGGCTCATAGACTTGATTATTTGATCTTTAGGTTGGGGTACTACTTGAAACCATTAGGATGTGTGGCTTTGTGGGGGAAAATATGCCATTGGGTTGGACCTAAAGGTTTCGTAAAGAATATTTCAAGGACAGAGTACCAATGCCTGTAGATACAGATGTCAAACTTTTTGCACTTCCCCAGCATTGTGTCTACCTGCATGTTACAATGCTCACTGCCATAATGTCAATGGATTAAACCTCTGAAACTGTAAGGCGGCCTTTGTTGGGATGTCTTTTCCCCAAATCACATGAAGGTGTGTCTCTATATTTTCCATTATTAATTTTTTTGGGGGGCAGAGCTAATTTCTGGCAGAAAGTTTGGTATTGTCCTCTCAGTATCCCATTACAAGCCTTCTATATCTTACCTTGCAAAAGATGATTCCCTGCGATTAGCATTTTAAAACGATTGCTTCCATCATGAAGTTCATATAGCAACCCAAGTAAATACATCAATGGTTGTCCTTCTGCTTATTTGTTCAGTCTGGAATGTGGCTTTTAGCAGAATGAAAAGTTGGCTGCTCTTCTGTTGGAGAACTAATGGACCAATGCCATGAGGGAGAGGTAGGGAGGTTAGACTATATTGACCAGTTAAGAGGAGTCATAAGCATAGATGGGAATGAAATGAAGGGAAAGAGCTAAAGACATGCCAGGGACACAGTGCCAGGAAGTCTGGTTAAGTTAGTAGGTGAGAGTATGCCCCAGAAAAAGGCCATCAGTCTTAAACTATAGAGATTCATCTGTGTCTTTACTATTAAACATAAATTGGGCCACCCGAAAAGCCCCTCCAATAAACCCCAATTAATTGCTTTTCTTTGTAAGATTTTATCTGCTCATAGTGTCTCTTCAGAGCAATAGGACATTGACTAAGACATCTAATTTATAATCACTTACATTAGTTCAGGAATATATGTCCTGGAAGATTAGGGGAATCATACGGTAGCTCTATGTATTCTTGAAAGTCTTCCACAGTGATGTCCACAGTGGCTGTCCCAGTGTGTAGTCTCTTCAACAGCACACAGAGCTTGCTCTTTCTGTATACTCTTGTCTTCATTTATAGTCATAATTATGTTTTCCTTTTTATTCCCTACTAAGTTGAATTGATAGCAGGGTTTTTACTTTGCTTTTTATATCATTGTCAAAAATTAGAACAATTTCCAAGCTGTAAATCCTGAGAGTGCTGTTTGAAAATCTTATAACTCAGCAGGTTTTGCCAATCTCCTGGCTTGCGTGCCACCCATTTCAGGTAAGTGTTTCCATCACTTTGTAGAAGACTCTGATATTACCTGTAAGAGTTGGAGGTCATGTCTCTACTGATGACAGCTAGAGATAATATATTCTGAGTCATTTTAGTATTTTCAAAGATCCTGAAAGAATGAGAGACAAGTGTGAGAATATGTGAAATTATTAGACATTCAAATATATAATTTTCTCTGACATTTTATACTAACTACTGGGTGGGTTTGTTTTGCATACACAAAATGTCTAATTTTATATATCACAATATTTTCATGTAGTAAAAGGTGCTCCAGAATTTGCCCATAGGATTTGACCCTTTGTATGTGACACTCATCATAGGAGCAGCAGTCCTTGTTTTTTTGTGGATCTTCTCTCTCAAATGGTAAAACCTTGCTGCATTTTGCAGGATTTCACATGTGAAGAGAAGACACCTGGGCCATGCCCCAGATCTCATCAAATCCTGTTTCCCTTTCTCATCTTTTATCTCATTTGAGATCTACAGCAGTAGTACCGCAGGCTATGCATAAAGAACCTCACTCCAAGAAGAAGTTGCAAGCCACAAAAGATCATCTATAAGTCAATAAACATTTTCAGAAGAGCACAGGTTATTGATACTTTAGACTTTACTTCACCTTTATATATATATATATATATATATATATATATATATATATATATATAGTATTTGGATAAGGTCTATTCATGTGCTCCATATTGAGCTGTTGAGAATGTAGTTACTGATTAAACCAACAAGGCTTTGCCTGGATGAAATTGTGGTTCCCATGGGACAGATAACTCAGCTGTAAAGTCATTGATAAGTTTTCTTCCTCTAACACAAATTCAGACATTTTTCTATTACTTTACAAAGGCAAGTAATACATCATGAAAATTGGACTATCTAAGTAGAAAGGCTTTACGTTAGTCTATAGCACTGTATGAGGAGACTTTGTGTTTTGTACAAAACCAAAGACCAACATCTTTAACCTCCATTCTGCTGATTTTGAGCATGAATGTCCTGACACATATGTCAAGATTAGAAGCCTGATCTACTCTGAGGAATGGCTTTCTGAGTTACTTATAGACTATGCAATCAGGAAGTTATTTCATTTTTCAGTCAGGACCCAGTGCCACCGAGCTTGTTAGGAAAGCTTGAGAGTGTCGAGTATGAAAGTCTTATAAACCAGTAGCTTTTCCCACTGTCATGGCTCATTTCAAATTGTGTTTCCATCACTTTGTAGGAAGTTCAGATTTAACATGCAAGAGATGGAGGTCAGGTCTCTATAAATGACAGCTAGAAATAACAGAGTCTGAGTCATCCCAGTATCTTCAAAGGATCCTGAAAGAATGACAGAGTAGTGTGAGGTCATGTGAAATTATTAGCCATTTGAATATTTAAATATTTTTGGAGATTTCATACTAATTGCTGAGTGTTTTTT
>CAJRSG010014864.1:98968-115316 GCA_907169655.1 Acomys percivali
TATTTAAATATTTTTGGAGATTTCATACTAATTGCTGAGTGTTTTTTTGCAAACCTACAATATTTAATTTTAAATACAAGCCAATATTTGCATGCAATAAAATGCTCCTAGGACTCCCTCACAGAATTTTACCCTTTGTGTCAACACTGGAGCACAGGTCCCTTTTCTTTGTGGATGCTCTCCCAAATGCTCTATCACTGTTTCATCTTGCATCATGAATCCTGCTCTTCTCACATGTGAAAAGAAGAAGTACCAGAATCAGCTAGGTCCCAAAGCTCATCCAGCACTTGCTTTCCATCTACATCTCTGACCTCACTCAGTGTCCAGAGCACTAGTACCCAGGGTATGCAGAAGGAACCTCACTCAGGGAACTCAAACAGTGAAGACAAGAGCAGAACTGAGCTTTCTTCTTATCCTCTAGGAGCAAGGTCTCCCTGCAGAGCTATATGCAAATTTCCTAGTGAGTAAAATGATAGGAAAAGATCCAGAGTAGTGTGGACCATTAGGTGAGCCACGGGTAAAAATTGCATTCTATCTTTGGAAGAAAATGAGTGGAATCCATGCTACACACAGCAGTAGGCATAAGTCTACTCTAAAGTTCTGGATTAGTTTTAGCAACATTACTCACACAACCCTGAGCATAACACAGTGGGAGAGACCTAGTAACATGGAACATATGCTGGCCAATCCCTGGAAGGACAAAAGGAACCTGGCTTGGCACAATTGTACCTAACACAAATAAGGAAAAGCTTAAATCTATACAAATTAATACTTTCTGTCATTGATACCACAGATTGCAGCTTCTTAAAGAGTTTACTATTTTGGTCATTATAAGAATAATATAAATATATAGACGTAATCTGTATCTGACCATAGTGAAATAAAATGTATAAAAACATGTTGCTAAGACTCCATGGGTGTGGTTTCTGACATTAATAGGACACATAATGTCACAGTAAATTTCTAGATCCTCTGGCTCGTACAACTGTTTCTCCTTTCCACCATGTTCTATCCAAATTTGATGTGGGAGTATTTTGCAGATGTATTTATTGGAACTGGGTTCCATGGCTATGCATTTTTATTGGTTGTGGCCTTATTTAACAGTTTTCATGGTTATCAAAGGGAAAAATTTAGAGAAATATACATACATAAGAAAAGTCTTTTTTTTCTGAGAAAAAATGTTTCAGGATAGCCCTGGCTATCTGGAACTCACTCTGTAGACCAGGGTGGTCTTAAACTCCAGATATCCTCATGCTTCTGCTTCCTAACATTTGGGGCAAAAGGTGTGCACCACCACACTCAGCTTAGAAAAGACATTTTAAAGATCAGTGTCATGAAATCTCTGAATGTGTATATGTGTTGGCACATCAGTCTCTGTAATGTGGTTATACTGTATTATGTGGCTAATATCCACTTAAGAGTGAATATATGCCATGCCTGTCTTTCTGGGTCTGGATAACCGACTATTTTAACTGCTCAAAACTCTTTTTAGGTCATGCGAAGCGCCACCTCTGAAATCTTGTCGCAGTCCACAGACACGGGCTGGAGCAAGTCTGTGTACTGTGATTACACAGCTTGTTTCTTGGGGACAGCTGATTTTTCCAGTGGAAACTTAGACAAGAAAGGGTCCCTGCTGAAGAAAGGGAGTTGAGTGAGTCCTGAAGGAGATGTCATCACAGCGCTCTGGAAGTGGTCCGACAATGAAAGGTGTGATCTACCATGTCTTTTCTCATAAAGAAGCCAAAGAGCATGATGTGCAGGAGTTGGGAACCCAGCAGGCTGAGGCCCCTGTGAAAGCCTTCCTGAAACGGAGCATGCCACATTTGAGCCAAGAAGACTCTGAGAGCCATCTGCAGTGCAAGGCTGTGGTCTTGGAATACTACACCTGCCAGAGGCCAAAGCAGCAGAAGAAATCCAAAGGCCTCTCTGCCAAACAGTGGAGAGACATGCGGCTCTTTGACATTAAACCAGAGCAACAAAGATACCGTCTCTTCCTCCCACTGCATGAACTCTGGAAGCAGTACATCCGAGACTTGTGCAATGGGCTCAAGCCAGACACGCAGCCGCAGATGATTCAGGCCAAGCTCCTCAAGGCAGATCTTAATGGTGCTGTTATTTCCGTCACAAAATCCAAGTGCTCCTCATATGTGGGGGGTCACAGGAATCCTTCTTCAGGAGCCCAAGCATGTCTTCAAGATCATCACCAAAGACGACCACCTGAAAGTTATCCCAAAGCAAAATTGTGGGTTCACCATAGAAATTGATGACTTCATTTCCTACATTTATGGAAGCAAATTCCAGCTTAGGTCAAGTGAGCAGTCGGCCAAGAAATTCAAAGCAAAGGGAACAATTGACCTGTGAACTCTTTGCCGCTGGAGACAGATGTCCCTGGCAGCTGAGAAGTGGGGACACCCTAAATACCCATATTTCCACGAAGAGCCTTCAGAGTGTAGCCCACCTCTACAGCGAAAGCAGGGTGGGTGAAGAACATTGAACAACGCAGGAGGAAGTCAGGGCTAGATATTTGCATTTCCAGGTGACCACAGGGAGGAAACTGTCCGAAAACACACCAGGATTAACCTTAGTTGATCTGGACAAGGGGCCTTTAGGTTCTGTTGTTTACACTTTTCTATGTTTGCTTAACATTCCATGCTGACTCGAATATTCAAATAATAATAAATTATACCACAGGCAAAAAAAAAAACAAAAAACCAAAAACCAAAAACAAAAAACAACAACAACAAAAAAACACAAAAAACCCAAACACTTTTTAGTTTACACGATGGTTAGCAAAGCCTCAATTAATTTTTCTATTGTTCTAGGACAAAGGGGTTACTAAATCTAAAAATACCTTTATAAATGGCAGATCACAGTAGAATAAATGGTTTAGCAGTGAAGAGTACTTATTTCTCTTGCAGAGGACCCCAGTTTGATTTCTTGTACCCATATCAACTGGGTTAAAACCTACTTTGTATCCAGCTCCTGGGGTCTGATGCATTCTTCTGACTGCTGAGGGCACTCACTCATTCACCCTTCCCTAAGCACACAATTTAAAATGAAAATAAATAACTAAACGGAAAGAAATTGTACATCAAACTGGAAAGATTCTTCAGCTGGTAGCAGGAAAGCTGATAACAGCAAAGACTGACATCCCAAATTTGATTTCCAGACCACACATGGTGTAAAAAAAAGAACTAATGTCTGCAAATTGTATTTTCACAACACACACACACACACACACACACACACACAAACACACATCTTTGTTTAAGTTATGTAATTTATTTGTATTATCTTTCTTAAATTTCAGAATAAAAAACAAGAAATTCTAAGTAATAGGATTGGTTAAGGGGGAATACTGAGGGTGTGAGGGAATATGATGATATGTGGTCTGGGAGATAGGGGAGAAGAAGGACAATTCACCCAAAGAAAAGTGTGTTAATAAAATTTAAACAAATAAATAATAAGTAATAAATAGCCATAAATGTCAAAATGTTGTTGGTAAATCATAAAATTATAAAGTACGTAGGATGGGACACATGCAAGTCACTTTATAAAAGGTTGTTTCATCACTTAAGATATTTTCCCAAACAAGCTTAGAGATCTGTAGATGAGATGTCAAAGAGTAAGAGATAATTGAGAAACTAGGCCTCAATGAGCAGCAGCCCAGAAGGTTTTTGTTTAACCCTGGAGCACTGTGGGAGGAACCTTATTACTCTGCTGACAGTAATAAGTTGCAGCATCATCAGCCTCCACCGGATGGATGTTGATTGTGAAGTCTGTCCCTGACCCACTGCCACTGACTGTGGCAGGGACCCCAGATGCTAGGTTGGATGCTTCATAGATTAAAAGAGGGAATAGTGAAGTAGTGGAAGAATGTCTTGAGTGGATATAGCAGTTGTCATAAAGCGCTGTTTATCCAATTTGCTGCACAGAAGGACAGAAAGGGGAAGCTGGGGCTTCCAAGGGAGATGGGAAAAGCCTGTAGAAGGAAACTTCTAACATGAAGAGGTGTTGGATTTTTCTCAGATGATTTTTTAGCATCTAAGGAGATGAACATGTATTTTTATTTTTTTTGTTTCAGTTTGTATATGTGATGTGTTACATTGATGGGTTTCCATATATTGCTGAGAATTCATGAGTATGGTTTCTGACATTAATTGCACCCAAATTCTCACAGTAAACTCCTAGATCCTCTGGCTCCTAACTGCTCCTCCTCCTTTTCCACAATGTTCTCTCTGAATTTATGTGGACTATTTGAATGATGTATCTATTGTGATTGGGATCCCAGGTTCTGAGTTTCCATTAGTTGTGGCTTTTAAAAAAACAGTTTCCATGTGTAGCAAAGAGTACAGTTTTTACAGATATATACAGATAAAAGAAAAGAGCTTTTCCTGAAACATAATTCTTCAGGATAGTCCTGTCTATCTGGAACTCATTCAGTAGACCAGGCTGGTCTCAACCTCACAGAGATACTCTTGCATCTGCCTTCTATAATTTGGGGCAAAAGGTGTGTACCACCACAGCCAGTTTAGAAAACACATCTTAAAGTTCAGTGATTGTGACGTGATATCCTGAATGTGTGTGTGTGTGTGTGTATGTATGTATGTATGTATGTATGTATGTATGTTTGTATGTCTTCCCAACTGCATGTGCCAATGGGGACATTATGATGACTCAGTTTCTCTTTTTCTTAACTGTGCCAGCTGGAGAGTGGCTTTCCATCAAGTGTAAGTCCAGCCACAGTCTATTTGGCAGCTACACCCAGACGAAACATCCGCCCAGCATCTGCACAAATGAGGGAATCCTCCTAATCTGCTGACCTCCTGGACATCCACATGGGCATCTGGAGTTCCTGTTCAGTTCACAGGCATAGGATCTGGGACAGATTTTACCCTCACCATCACCACTGTCTACGTTCAAGATCTGGAGGATTATTGCTGTGTATAGCATTACAAGTGTCTTCCCATAGTGCTTCACTCTTTAACACAAATCTGTCTATGAATGGCCAGTTGACAGTACCACCTAGGCATGAACTCTTCCATTATCTGCCTGATAGCCAGTGTGCCCTACATGGAATTAATAAGCACAGTGCCTTAAAGATTAATGGAGCAGAATGAAGTTAATATCTCTATTCAAGTTGCTATTTTTTTTGGTAACAATTTCCCAGAATCTCTGCCTTGAACAAAAGAGATTCATTATTTTGTAGTTCTGGAATGTAGAAATGCAACATAGGGCTCAGTGGCCCGAAGTTAAAATATTGGCAGTATACAATTCCATGTTAAGGATTTAAGATTAATCAATTAGTTAATCTTTATGTGCTAGATGTTCTGCCTGTATGTGTAGCTTCCACCTTATACATACAATGTCTATGGAAGCCAGAAGAAGGCATTGAGTCTTCTAGAACTGGCCTAGCAATTAGTAGTGAATTGCTATTTGTATACCAGGAATTGATCCTAGGTTCAGGAAGAGCAATCAGTACTCTTAACTGCTGAGAAATCACTCCAGTCCCTGTATTTGTATGTGCAGGCATGTGAAGATGCTATACTCTTTTTGTTTATTGGATCTCAGTGCACTCCTCATTTTCAGCTTTGTGACTATGGTCTTCCAGCACTTTTTGATATAGTTTTTGCTGTAATGACAGAATTGTCAGCAAAGGATTTCAATTTATTCCTAATATAGGATATGTTTTGAAAAATAATTACTCATCTCACCTTTATTTACCCCTTCCTCTTTTCTACTTCCTACTTAGTTCATTCTTTCTCTATTTTTGCATCTATTTTGCTTTTTACCCCCACTTTCTCATTAGAATATATATATATATATATATATATATATATATATATATATATATATATCAGGTGTGCTGTATGTTTTTTCTTATTGAATTTCTGTTTCCTCCCTTTCTTTAATGGGCAACCTTATCCTCTGCACTTTAATGCATCAACATTAATGCTCACGATGTCTGCAACATCTCAGATACAGATCCTCCTGTGTCAGCCTCTCAATTGTTTACATTATAGGCACCTATCACCAACCTTGGCAGAGGTATGATTCTTAGAACCACAACATGTGGCAAGTTAAGTACCATAATGGCTTTGTGGAAGATAGGAATGTTAATCAAAACATTTTTTAATCACATGATTCACCATCACTAGCCATCATGCCAATAAAAATGAGATTTGAAGTGATTTTATCTTTCACCACAGCCTATATATTACACATTGTGGAATTTTACATATACTTTGGTTGTGTGCATAAGTTAAAGCACACTCTAACAGAGCTTGAAGGTAACATTATTTCCAGTGGTTACCTCTAGAGGGAGCTATGTACTGTAGGCTTCTTTTGAAGGAGACTAGAGAGGGGTGGAGTAGTTACGGAGGAAACTTGTTAAACTGGAGAGACCTAGCCATGTCTGCAGTACAGAGGGTTGCCATCAGCTGCAAAGTCATTGGTATCTACACAGAGCTCACAAAGCAAGCTGCTTATCCTGATATCAACAAAAGCAGAGAGAGGATACTCATTTGTTCATCTTGGTACCTACCACACATTTTGACTCCTCAAATGGGAATGGGTCAAGGACAGAGATCACCCTCACCTCCATCAGCATTCAGACTCAAGATGTGACAGGTCATTACTGTGAACACAGTTGTAGTCTCTTCCTCAGTACATAAGCCTAAAATGCAAACACCTTTTAGATATCAGCCTGTCAGCCTGTGTCTGAAGCAGCAGCCTTTCTCTCTCTATACAGCCTAGTCATCAAACACTCTCCTCTCTGTCTAAGGACCAGTGAGCCTTGCCTTATTCAAGTAGTTTTGAGAGTCCAGGAGAGCATTCAGGGGGCTAATGTGTCCTTTAATCTTTTATGGGTCAAGATTAAACAATTATTTTCTACCACTTTTACCTATTTTGGAAGCATGATTTCAAGCTGGTTTGAAACAAAATACTCTCATTTTTATGTCTCTGTTCATTAGCAAAATAAGTAGTTTGGAAACAGTTTAAGAATGTTCATTTTATATTAACCATCCACATTTTTAACATAGACAATCTTTACATTGCTGTAATGACCTCATTTTTCTTAATTGAATTTCTGATATTGTACATGAATAACTACTATGTATAAAATTTATTTGTGTCTTAGTTATTTTGAAAAACTGAAAGTACTTACAGTAATTATGACTAGTTACAACATGTAAAAGTCACATATGATTTAGACAGAAATATATACTTAAGATTTCATAGACAATGAACAAACAAACAATGAAACTGATTCCCATTCACCTGTCTAAACCCAAGTATCTATGCATTTTTCCTATGGATGGAACATGCACAGGGAGCAGTAGAGCCTCAGAAGACACCAATCTACTTACCCTGCTACTTATCTCTTGTCCTTATTGGAAAAACTAACTGTATTGGCATAGTGCCAATACAAGGCAAACTACCTTGAAGATTATAATATATAAATCAAATTTGTATCCCATAGTGATTAACTTTTATGTCAAAATGACATAAGCTATAGTTATTTAAGAAGAGGAAACATAAATGGAGGAAATGCCTCTGTAAGAATAGGCTGTGGGCAAGTCTATATGGCGTTTTCTTTTTCTTTTTCTTTCCTTTACAGCCTGTATTTCCCCTGCTTATTTATTACTTAAGAGGCAATCTATTATAGCGATTGATTTAAAAGTCTTCTTTTTATATTATCAATTTTTATTTATATTTATTTTTACATATACATTTATATCATTACATATAATTACAATAAACCTCAAAGAGCAGGAAGAACCGTGAAACCATGAGGAATTCATAGTGTTTTGGCTATTTGTATTTGGCAGCTTTGATGAAAACATCTTTCCTATCTTGGTGAGTCTAAAATTCTGAATGTAGATCAATATCTATCATACCTTGTCATTATCAAATTAAAACATATATCTAGACATAAAAACATCTTTAATCCAAAACAACTAAGCTTAATTGTAAAACTAAACTATCTGGATTTCAACTCCTTGAGAGATTTCAGAATGAATAAAATAAATTACCTGAGTAAACAGGGAGTGCAGTTTAACAGCTTCCAAAATTGAAAAAAATGGCAAAAACAGTTTGCTAATTGAGCAGTCACCCAAAACTATATAACATTGTAGCTTCACCTTCACCTTTCTGATCTAATGCATCTTAAATGCCTATTTGTGAGTCAGGACCTATGGAGGACTTGTCTACCCTGTTGGCAGAGTTTGGCAGTTGTGAGGCAGGAACTATTGAAGACTAGCTTACCCTGTCTTGAGAGACTTTGGCCGTCGACTTTGCCTGCTTCCAAGCTTGTCCATTTTTAACAGAATTCTGTCTTGGAAGAAACAAGGACATTTTGCTCAGTGGCTTGTTTGACACTTTTGAAGCCATCTCCTTAAGGAGATTCTTTGATCTTCACCATCATTGAGGTAGTCTAGGTGTTGCCAGGAGTTAATCTGTCTTGTTCTCAAACAATCTTTAAAATAACAAACTGACCAAAATAATAAAAACACATTTAAATGGCATATTCTGTAGCTATCTGAAGTTTTTGAAGACCTTATCTAACTATTTTACCTCATCTATCTGAGTCATATCAATCTGTTAAATTTAGGATGTATATTCTTGTGATTAAAATAGACTAGTAAATGACATGACCATGACTTGGTCACTTGTATCATTTAATTATCTGGAGCAACCTGCAAGAGCACTTTCAAAATATTGGAAGTGAACCTTGTATTATAATTGGGTTGTATGGATATGATACCTCATATCTGTGTAGAAATATAAAAGTGTGTGAAGAATAATTTGAAACTATACCAATGTGTCAAAACTAAACTTATTTTGCATCAATATACAAAATTGTATACTAATGAATTAAAAATAACCTTATTTGTGAGTAACATTTAAGGCTGGAAATTGAAGAGTAGATTCAATAATATACTTTTTGTCCTATCATCCCTATATATTTCTATATTCCCCCTTCTTTCTTTTCAACCTCTATCTACATTCCTAAGAAAGAAAGATAAAGGAAAAGAGATACATCACTGGGTATAACCTTGTTTTCTCTCTAAATAAGATGAATAATAACTTATAACTAACTCCCATTGAAAATAACCCTCTATAGGACAAGAGAGCAACCAAAAACCTACCCAACTCCCATAAGGGAAATGGGGCATTGTTTTCTTAATGTTTCTTCTGGATGATTTGCTGCAAATAATATCTTTGTAGAGGCCAAAATAAAATTGTGGAAAATGGTTAAACAAGCAAGGAATTGCATTTATGGTCTAGTTTCTACATGTTGAGAAATTCCACACTTAATAGGAGATCTGTGGGACAGTCTACAATGCTGGATCAATTTGTATTGGAAGTTTTCTTTGAAGTTGTCCTGTGATCTGTCATGTTCTGATGAGTAACAGCAACTAAAGAACTTGAGTCTGAAACCTGAAGGATGCAGGATGTCAGCACCTGGCATGCTGAGAAGAATGAATCTTGTCAGGTGTGATACAGAGTCAGTGTTTTGTTCTTTTTCTCCAAAAACATAATTTATTACAATTATTATGTAGTCCTAAACTTATAAATGTGTGAGGTGTGTGGGATGCACAGAAAAGTTAAAGCTGGATCTCTGCTTTTTATATGAGCAGAAGAAAGACATTTGTAAATCTTAATTCATGACAGATGAAGAATGGTGTCTAATAAGTCACAGTGATTCTGTGACCAACATGAAGCCTTATCTGTGCATAGACAATCATGTGTCAGCCAGTCTCAGAGCTATTACCATGTAGAGGGATTAACAATATAAGTGACCTGTTTGTTCTGCAGTTTGAATTCCGTAATCCTGATATATCTCCTTCCTTCATCAACTCCATATCCCACCCTCCTTCTCTTTTTCCTTCTCCTGCCCTCTCTTGTTGCCTCTCCTTACCTCCTCTAGTCCTCAGAAAAGGGCCCCTCCTTTCCTATCATCTGACCTCATACTATCAATTTTCGTCTGTACTATCTGTGTCTTCTTCCTTTGTGGCTTGGCAAGGCCATGCTGACAGGGAGGAAGTGATCAACTTTGGGAAGCCAGAGCCCATATGACAAGTATTCCTTACTCCCCATATTGTGGGAACCGCATGAGACTTTGCTGACTATCTACTACTACATCTGAGCAGAGGATCTAGGGGAACATCATACATGGTCCTAAGTTGGAGCTTCTTCCTTTACAAAATTCATTTATTCATTAAGTTTACAGTGTTCTGCCTGTATATAAATCTGAAGGCCACAAGAGGTCACCAGAAGTCATTATAGATAGCTGTGAACCACCATGTTGTTTCTGTGAATTTAACTCAGGACCTCTGAGCCATGTCTTCAGCTTTGGTCCATGAGCTTCTACATTGGCTTTCTTCTTAGTGATAGCTTATTCTCTTTGAAAGCACTTTTCAATGTTGATTTGACGTAGATAATCTCACATGCCTGTGCCCAGGAAATTTACTTCCTCATTGCAGCCTACTTTGCATAGGTTCATAATGCCAGTGAAGCTGTCCATGTCTTATAAACCAGGGCTTTGTAGTGAGGACTGAAATACAGCAGATAGGCAGGGGCATCAAGATGGAGTCAAAGACCCAAGTTTTTTTATTTTTCATGGTCTGGGTGTCTGGTGAGACATTAAATGTTTTATGATATCTTATAAAATGATTTGTTTATAAAAAAAAGCTATTTCTGATAGGAAACCAATAATAAGCAGGAGGTGCCTTTAGAAAAGACATTTTAAATTAAAACAATTGTATAACGAATCTTTGTGTGTGAGTGTGTATGTTCATTGTCTATTTCTGATTACAGGTGCTGATGGGAACATTGTGATCACACAGTCTCCCACGTCCATGTCTACATCTGTAGGAGACAGGGTCTTCATGAGCTGCAAGTCCAATCAGAATGTGGGTACTAGTATAGACTGGTATCAGCAGACACCAGGGCAGCCTCCCAAACTGCTGATCCACTCAGCATCCACTCGGCACACTGGGGTCTCTGATCGCTTCATAGGCAGTGGGTCTGGAACAGACTTCATTCTTGCCATCAGCAGTGTGCAGGCAGAAGACCTGACAGTTTACTACTGTAAGCAGCGTTACAGTTCTTGTCCCACAGTGCTTCAGACTATAACAAAAACCTCCTTGAGAATATCAACAGCTGACTACCACACACACATCCCTGGGCTTTCACACTTCTCCTTTCTGGCTGAGAATTGCCATGCATGAGTAATTGATACAATGTTCAGTAGAAAATTCATAAACAGTTGGCATTTTAGACCTTTGAATTGGAAAGTCTTTATTGCAAAAGGAAGTAAAGACATTTATATCTTTAATTTTTTTCCTCAGGCTCAAATTCTGTGGATTGAACATGATAAATTCATTGTCTTATACTTTGGAGTGCAAAAGTTCAACTTGAGTCTCCATGGGCTGAGGCAAAGAGCTGAGCTGGCTTCTATCCCCACTGGAGGAACTTGGCTTTTGCTTTGCTCAGGTTTGAGAAGTTTTCCTTATTCTTGGACTCCTGGCAATTTAAGTTCTCCGTTTGGTTAAATTGGTGTCTGTTAGATATTGGTATCTCCCAGATCTTGGTATCTCTTAGATGATGGTATCTCTTAGATCTTTGTATTTTAGATCTTGGTATCTCTTAGATGTTCAGATACACATAACTCATACGGCCTTAAAAATTAAAAGATAGGGGGATGTCGAGAGCCAAACCAATGCAAGGCTTTCTCAGAGACCCTGATCATAGGAATAAGGGACTGTTTGATCTGTATTTTTGCTCAAGGTAGACAGGTACACTTGTCAAGGTCCAGTCTGGACATGGGGCCTGCACCTTGAAGGTATTCAAGTTTCAGTGCCTGGGAACTTGGCTTTTCCTCCTGAATGGCATGGTTATCAGTTCTGCTACAGTTGTGTCTGAGAAATCCTGTGTTTTCTTTGCTAACAGTATCTGATTTAGCTTTCTTCTGACCTTGATCTATTACCTCATCAAATAGTATACAAGATGGTGTACCTTTTAGTAAACTTGCTTGACATAGGCATCAGCTTATGGAAGTTTTCCTGGTTCCAACTTTTGCTTTTGTCTTTTAATTCCTCCATCTGTGGTTCTCCCTTTTGACAAATCATCAATCTGTATTGTTACCTTTGCAGCTTTATGTTATTGTGGGATGTTTTCTTTTCTCTATTATTTATTTAAATATTTTATTCAGATTACATCCCTATTTTTATCCCTTAACTTGTATCTTCCCCTATGCCCTCCATCCCTCTTTTACCCTGCTAATATCCCCTACTCTTCTGAGAGAAAGGGACCTCCTCCCTCCTCACCATATGATCACAGCCTATCTGGTCTCATCTGGATAGCCTGCTTCACCTTCCTCTGAGTGCCAACAGGCCTCTCCATCAAGGGAAAGTTGTCATATAGGGGGCATCTGAATTCATGTCAGAGGCAGTACCCATTCTCTCCACAACCATGGAAAATGCACTGTCATTTGGGATGTCTTAACCGGATGTCTAGGTTTATTGTATGCACTATCCATAGTTGGTACAGCAGTTTGTTCTGATCCCCCTCAGTCTAGATCCACTAGCCATTATGGTCTTCTTATAAGGTTCCTGGACCCTCTGTGTCCTTTGATATCCAAATTCTTCCATACTACTCTCACCTAGAGTTCAATAGTGAGTACCAGCATCTATCCCAATTCCCTGCTGAGTGAAGACACTCAGAGGACATCCATGTTGATTATATACCATATGTGTCCTTCTGTGTCTTGGTTAACTCACTCCAGATGATCATTTTTAGTTCCATCTGTTTGCCTGCAAATGTCAAGATTTCCTTGTTTTAATAGCAGAATAATATTCCACAGTGTAAATGTATCTCAGTTTCTTTATCCACTGCTCAGTTGAGGGACATCTATGTTGTTTCCAGATTTTGGCTCTAACGAATAAGGCTGTTATGAACATAGCTGAGCAAATGTCCTTGTTGTGTGGTGGAGCATCTTTCAGGTATATTCCAAGGAATAAAATAGCTGAGTCTTGAGGTAGCCGTATTCCAAATTATCCGAGAATGTGCCGGATTGATTACCAAAGTGTTTGTACAAGTTTTCATTGCCACCACCAATGGATGAGTGTTCCCCTTTCTACACATCCTCACCAGTATGTGTTGTCACTTGAGTTTTTGATCTCAGCCATTCTGAAAGATGTAAGATGGAATCTCAGCTATTCCATATTCTTCTGTTCAGAATTCTCTGTTTAGCCTGAACTCCATTTCTTAATTGGGTTATTTGGTTTTGTTATGTTTAATTTTTTGAGTTCTCTATATATTTTGGATATTATACCTTTGTCAGGTTTGGTGAAGATCTTTTCCTAGAGTGTAGACCGTCCCTTTGTTCTGGTGACAGTGTGTTTTGTGTTATAGAAGCTTCTCAGACTCATGAGGTCCCATTCACTAATTGTTGACCTGGGCTGTTGGTGGTCTGTTTGGGAAATTGTCTCCTGTGCAAATGAGGTGAAGGATCTTCCCTGCCATGGACCATCTCAGTAGGGTATAGGTCCTTGATAATGGGAGTTCTCAAAGCATTGGTCAACAAAGATTTGGAGAGTGACAAACAGAAACAAACATAGGGGCAGTTTGAATCTGAGTGCATTTTGCAGGTAAGTAGTCTAGAGTTTTATACACATTTTTGAAACAGGGAGTATTCTGTGGCTATATTTCCCATGGAGTAGATTTAAAGGGAGTCAGTGAAGCAATCAGGCATACCCAGTACAAAGTACAAAGTAATAGTATTGTCATTTTTGTATTATTGACTCGAATGAAACAATACAGGGTACAGAATGCAAAGTAAAGACGTCATCATTCTTAAGTTATTGGCTTGGTATCAGTACGCATGTGTTCTCTATGTCAAGGGTCAATATTCTCTTATTTAAGGGGCTTTTGCCCAGCACCTGTGTGCTGCAGGTGTGGGAACCAAGACAGTTTTTTCTTAGTTCTCCTCTCTAATATCTGAGAGCCACTATTTGGAGCTTTCTGAAATACTTTATTTCTTTCTAAGTCATAATATAAATTGTTGACTACGGAATAATTCTTAGCCATGTTTCTTTTAATAAGTGGAGAAGACCAGCAGACCTTGGTGGAAAACACTGGGCCTGAGTGGTCCCTGGCTGCAGTCCCGTGTTAGAGTGTTTCATTGAAACATTATTATATTTGAAGTGTCCATGTATTTGAGTAAGGTTAGAAGAAAGGATAATGACAGAATATGCCAACACAATGAGAAAAAAGAAGGGTGCAATCAATTACTCCTGGCAGGAACATCAGACCCAATCCTGGAGTCTCTCCCTTGGCAGAGGTTGTTTCCTTGGGTTATGCAACAGCATGTGTCACACAGACTGCACTGGAGGGGGCATGACACTTCCCCACTTTTTCTTCTAACAGATTTAGTGTCTCTGGTTTTATTTTTATATTTTTAAAATTTTTATTAATTTATTTTTGTTACATCTCAATGGTTATCCCATCCCTTGTATCCTCCCATTCTTCTCTCCCTCCCAGTTTCCCATTATTCCCCTCCCCTTGACTGTTCCTGAGGGGGATTTCCTCCCCCTGTATATGCTCATAGGGTATCAAGTCTCTTCTTGGTAACCTTCTATCCTTCCTCTGAGTGCCACCAGGTCTCCCCCTCCAGGGGACATGGTCAAATATGAGGTACCAGAGTTCATGTGAAAGTCATACCCCACTCTCCACCCACCTGTGGAGAGTGTTCTGTCCATTGGCTAGATCTGGGTAGGGATTTAAAGTTTACCGCCTGTATTGTCCTTGGCTTGTGCCATAGTTTGAGTGGGACCCCTGGGACCAAATCTGCCTATCATAATGTTCTACTTGTAGGTTTCTAGGACCCTCTGGATCCTTCTACTTTTCTATTCTCCCATGCTTCTCTCATCTAGAGTGCCAATAGTGTGTCCTACCCTCTGTCCCAGCCAGGATTTGGGGAGAGAGGAAGACTCCTTCATTGCTGGTGGGAATGCAAACTAGTACAGCAGTTTGGAAATCTATCTAGTAGTATCTCAGAAAACTGGGAATAGGGCTTCCTCAAGACCCAGCTATTCCACTCCTTGGAATATACCCAGAAAATGCTCTACCACACAACAGGGATATATGCTCAACCATGTTCATAGCAGCCTTATTCACAATACCCAGAATATGGAAACAGCCTAAGTGTCCCTCAGTAGAAGAATGGATAAAGAAATTGTGGTACTTATACATTATGGAATACTACTCAGCTATTAAAAACAAGGAATTCCAGAAATTTGTGGACAAATGGATTGGTCTAGAAATGATCATAATGAGTGAGTTAACCCAGAAGCATAAAGACTCAAATGGTATATACTCACTTATATCTGCATACTAGACCAAGGGGCATGTCCCACGAAAGTGTCTCTCGTTTTATAATGAAGGTCTTTATTCCACATGGACTACAGTTTTTTGCATGGTGATAAATATGGATCTACTTGCATTTTTCTACATGTAGACATCCAATTAAATCAGCACCATTCGTTGAAGATGTTATCTTTTTTTTTGATTGTATGGCTTGTGCTTCTTTGTCAAAAATCAAGTGTCCATATATGTGTCGATTTATTTCTGGGCCTTTGATTTCTTTCCTTCATTATCATCTTCATTACTAAGGATTTGAGGTCATTTTATTGTATTTCAATTATGCTTGAGTTCTCCGGGTTGCTTTCTTTGCGATATCTGGAATCTAGAGATGCCATATTGTTTGTTGTTTTTGTTTATGTTTTTTTTACCTTGTTCTTCAGTCATCTTGATGTCTTTGATGTTCGGAGGTAGCTTTTGGAGTCCTTCACTGGTCTCATTTCCATTGTTATGATAAACACCATGAAAAGAGCAACTTGTAATGAAAGGGTTCATTTGAGTTTTCAGAGATTTAGAACCCACGATAGGATGATGGCGGCAGCAGGCAGCACAGAGGATAACAGAACCAGAAGCTCAAGGATCACATATCAAAATGTATGTATATAGGTATGTATGTATGTATGTATGTATGTATGTATGTATGCATGTGTACCATGTGTGCATCACAAACTAGAATTATAGATGTCTGAGAATCGTATGAGGGCTTAGAATCAAACCTGAGTCCTTTACATGAGAAGAAAGTGTTCTTAAGCACTGAGCTGACTCTGCACTCCCAAACCTTACTTTTGATTTAAAAAATTTCTTTATCTTCTTCATCCCTTCTTTCCTATCCACATTTTTCTTCCTTATCCAAAATTCCCTCTTCTCTTCTTTTTCTTTCTTTCTTTCTTTCTTTCTTTCTTTCTTTCTTTCTTTCTTT